>VZSF01007709.1:0-105846 GCA_013398295.1 Chionis minor | reverse complement strand
ACATCATCATCTTGCTCCCCACTGATGGCTTAATAAGTATCCCCAGGTTCCACACTACTTAATTTACCCCTTCTCTAAATTTTACATTTCCACTGATAGCTGACCACCTTGCTGTGTTTTGTCTTTATATATGTTTACCTTTATTTTTAATTCTGTCTCTCCTAATTAGTCCTCGAGTTACGTATACATTTATCTGACGGGGGCCTACAAAAAAGCTGGAGAGAGGCTTTTTACAAGGGCATGTAGTGATAGGATGAGGAGTAATGGCTTCAAACTGGAAGAAGGTTTAGATTAGAACTCAGGAAGAAATTTTTCACTATGAGGGTGGTGAGACACTGGAACAGGGAAGTTGTGGAGGCCCATGCCTGTAAGTGTTGAAGGCCAGGTTGGATGAGGCTTTGAGCAACCAGGTCTAGTGGGAAGTGTCCTTGCCCATGGCAGGGGGTTTAGAACTAGATGGTCTTTAAGGTCCCTTCCAACTCTAACCATTCTATGATTCCATTATTAAACCAAGTTTATGCAAATACATGTGTAACTATGTGTATAACTGTGTTTCACTACTTTCAAACTTTGTGAAATAATTTACAGGGCAAATGAGCAAGATATTTTCTAGCAAATAATATATTTACAGAAGTAAGTTTTTGTCTGAGATACACATGTCCTGATTATAAAGTAACTATTCTACATAAGAGGTGGTATATACTGACATAAGTATGTTGCTTACTTTGAGTCTGAGAGACAACCTTCTCCCAGGAAAAAAATAGAACAGTGTTATAACTTGATCTGAACTTTGTTTCAGAATGACACAAACAAACACAAAATCTTCTAATTTTTGTCACAGGCTGAAGAGGTAGACACTGGTAGACTGCAGAGGCAAGAGGATTCAGACAGTCAAAAAATCATCTAATTCAATCAAAGGCACATTTGTTTCAAAGTATGGTAATAAATGCCAGTAAACATCCACAGTTCTCTATTTAGATAGCTATTACTTTAATTCAATTATCCTGAAATAATCTAATTCGGAATGCAAGGATTTACCTTTAAAAGAGAGTACAATTAAAAAACAAACTGGCTTTAGATAAAAGAAGGAGATATTCAAAGAGAGGGAAAATAGGGCAAGAAAAATAGCTGGCAAATGAGGGGGTAACCAAGACGAAAAAGGAGAGCAAGAATCATAGAATCATAGAATGGTTTGGGTTGAAAGGGACCTTAAATGGTTAGCTAGTCCAAACCCTCTGCAATGAGCAGGGACATCTTTAATTAGATCAGGTTGCTCAGAGCCCTGTCCAACCTGACCTTGAATGTTTCCAGTGGTGGGGCATCCACCATCTCTCTGGGCAACCTGTTCCAGTTTCACCATGCTCATTGTAAAAAAATTTCTTCCTTATAACTAGTCGAAATCTTCCCTTTTTTCAAACCGTTACCACTTGTCCTATTGCAACAGGCCCTGCTAAAAATTTTGTCCCCTTCTTTCTTATAAGCCTCCTTCAGGTATTGAAAGGCCGCCATAAGGTCTTCCCAGAGCCTTCTCTTCTCCAGGCTGAACAACCCCAACTGTGTCAGCCTGTCCTCATAGAAGAGTTGCTCCATCCCTCTGACTATTTTTGTGGCCCTCCTCTGGACACACTCCAACAGGTCCACATCTTCCTTGTACTGGGGATCCCAGAGCTGGGCTCAGTACTCTAGACAGAGTCTCGCTAGAGCAGAGTAGAGGGACAGAATCACCTCCCTTGACCTGCTGGTCACACTTCTTTTGATGCAGCCAGCATACAGTTGGCCTTCTGGGCTGCAAGCACATTGCTGGTTCATGTCCAGTTTTTCATCCACCAGTACCAAGTCCTTCTCTGCAGGGCTGCTCTTGGAGAAGAAGTGAGTCAGGATAAAGACTTGAAAAATACAAACCAGATGGGAAGGAAGGAGGAGAGAACAAGAAGGAAGAATCCTACTGAAGGGTACCACGGGTCTGGCGCCACCGGTGTCCAGAGCGAGGAATTTGTTGGGTGACACAGTCTTTCATGTTGACCTTAGGCTCAGATTTCCTGGGGCAGAGAAGGAAAAGGCCCTTATCCTGGCACTGAGCAATGCATCCACATCTGGGAAATGGGTAGTTTCCTGTGCCTCATAATTAAGATATGGCTAGAGTGAATAGTGGGGAAGAAAGAAGCCATCAAGGAAGTGTATCTGTAGCACACCAAAAAGTCTCCTCCCCTTCCCTCCCTCTGCAGGGTACATCCCTCCTATTTGAACTTTCTCTGGGGCTGCACTGCACTCTCAGGTTTTGCTGGTGAAAGAGAGGAGCTAGGTGGAAGACAAGGAGGAGAAAGCAAGTCATAACTTCAGCAGTTGCAGTAGTGTCACCTCCTGATAGGTCCCTATTGCTTCTGCTCTCTGTCTTTTGCATCATGACACTCTCGTGGTATTAGTGTAACTTCTGTGAGCGGTGACCATAATTCACGCAAATTTAATAGACTCCTCTGGGCAGGATCAGCTATAAGTGCAGCAATCCTGGCAGAGGTTTGTTCAACCTGTTCTTAAAAACTTCCATTGGTAGAGCTCTTACAGCCTCCCTACGCAACTTAATCTACCACTTTACTGCTAGAAATGTTTCCCAGATGTCTAACTGGAATCTCATTAATTTAAGCCCATTAATTCTGACCTCTTTCTACATCTTTTATATAGTTTAAAAATATTATTATGTCTCTTCTCATTTTTCTCTCTACTTCACAGTTCAGTTTTTCCTGTCAATGTTACTACTCATCTACCTAGAATATCAACAGCCAAGAGGAACAACAGGCCGGAAATTAAAAACCATCATGAGTTAAATAGGCACCACTGAAATTTTGTGGGATGAATTCTGTCCTATGAATTGTAGAAGAATAAGCTTACCTATGGGCTAAAGATAAAGCAGAGAAGTGGATACCTTCAAAAAGGTCAGAGAAGTATCCCAAAAGAGAATTAGAAGAACTGTGGATGAGCTTTTCTACTAAGCAAACTCTGAGCATCATTGGTAAAGGTTTCAGTTAGGAAATCTTTACTTCTATAGCAGTATTCTGGGTAGGGTGCGCAGTGGAAATAATCCCAAAATAAAGAACTATAACAATTTTCAACTACTTGAGAATCCAAACATCTTTCAGACCATTGTTCTTTGCCAAATTATGTTGAAACTAGCACAGAATCATAGAAATTGGTCAATAGATTTAGAAACTACCTGCAAGTCAGAGATATACAGTCAAAGGAACACACAAGGGCATATACCTGGTTTCCTTAAGAAATCATCATCATCCTCCCCTAAACAAGAGGGGCATGAAGACCCACTAACTCTATATGTCTGTCACAGAGACATCTACAGCCACCTCAGTGATGGTGGGCTCTCACAGTTAATAGAGAAAAACATACTTTTTTGGGAAGTGATTTCTCTCACCTATTTTCATGGACTACTTTGTGGTGACATGAACCACTCTTTCCTTAGAAGTACCTCTTCCTTTTCAGGAACAGAAAAGGAAGGTCAAACAATAAGCTCTGGTGTAGACATCTGCAGTATGTTAGGTTATGTGAATTCCCTGTAAACTGTGTATTTAGGCTTCCTTAGTCTCCATTTTCTGCCCACATACGAGACAAAGTCAGAAGAAAGGCCCTGACACTTACATTGTATTTAAACCCTTGCTCAATTCATCACTGCGTTGGAGGAATCACCCTTATATTCAATGCCCATGGGACAAAAACTCTTCAGTGTTAATTTTGCTGCTCTTTGAGACATACTCATATGAGATAAGTATAAATCCAGTGACAACCATATCTTTGGAAATGAGGCAACTGGCTATGTCATCATTTAAGGTTTATATAATGTTAATCTTATTAGCTTCTTATTAAATCCATCCATTTTTTATTTTCAGTATATGAAGAAAATTTCTTTATTGAGTTCTCTGCAATGATGTCTAGAGAGATCTCCAATTGTGGTTTCCCTAGTACTCACTAAAAATACCTTTCTGATCAGCAAACAAAATCATCTGTTTACCTGTTCCTCTTTTGCTTAGTGTTGATTTCAGGGTTTTATTGGAAGTTCATAGCAGTTTCTCTTTTAATTTGATGCAAATTCTTCTAATTTTAAAGAACTCATGTGCTGTAAAAAGAGTCTCGAGGAAGATGCAGTAATGAAAAGGGTGGGGCTTTCAGGTAAATAGGGAACAGGAACAGAAACAAAAACCGAAAAAAGTAGAACATTTTTGCCAAATATTGTTAATGTGTGTCATGCGTAACAAGAAGTAAGTGTGAAAATCTTATTTTCTCTGTCTGATGAGTGACGGTAGCCAGCAGGCAATAGATTCCCTTGTTGTTGCTAATAACACTGACAAAGAGAAACAACAATCAGTTTAAGTGAACTGTATGAAAAATCAGAGATCAATATCGTATTAAGTCATTTAGGAATGAAAGTCCTTTAAGCATTTTCCAAACACAGAATGGGGCAACGAAAGGATGCTCCTGCGGTGAGGAATTGTGCACCATGTAGTCAGCTAGATGAGAAGATTACAGAGCAATCTTTTATTCTAGTTCCTATGCAATTTGAGTATAAATGAAGATCTCATGAAAGTATAAGGTATCTAAAGCTCAGGTGAGGTTGTAAGACTCCATTCCCAAGGATCTTTGCTGTATACCTGGCTATATAGCACTGCTGTATATCAAAACAAAACTGAAGGATCTACAGTAGCCTCGTTTGCACCTTTGCTTCCAAGGGATGGAAATTCACTACAAGGCTGGACCAGAGCACAGCTGACAGAAAGAGGCCATAGGGAGTCATGGTAAGTGGGATGTGCTGTAGCTTGAATCAAGTCCTTCACTGTGAACTTGCTTGACTTTCTGCTGAAGTGCTAAAACTGAGGGAAGGAGGAATTCTTTGCTCTCCAAATTAATTTCTGAACATGGAGCTCTGTCTGCTGTGATCCTGTGTGTTCCCTGGTTTTAGACAGCTAGATCAAACACTGTGAAATGGAGGGGGATATCAAAAGTTCAGGGGCAAGCTGAGCATTAGGATCAAAAGAAGAGGAAGAAAATGCAGTCATACTTTACTTTTACAATAACAAAAACAAACACTAGTGCATATGTGGTAACAGGGAGAAAAAGGCACTGCTAATGGCAATCAGCTTGTCCTACTGGTCCAAAGAAACCTAATTATTACGTTTGGAAAAAGCTGTACAATACTCTGGAGGACCCAGTTACAGCAAGCTCAGCAAAAATGCCTGCTGAGCAAATGCTGGTAGCTTTTCTGTCAGAGTCAGTGCTGAGTGCAGCTGGGGACACACTATTATCGACACCCGAAGACAAATTCAGCAAAAGACTTGGGTGCCTTGTCCTAGAAGTGAAGGGTGAACCAAAAAAGCCTGTAGAAACCACAGAAGTGTCTGAGATACTAAGTACGCTTGTGGTTTGGCCATAAAATTTGCTTGGGAAGCTACAGCCTGTTGCCTGGGCACGGCTGAGCCATTGAGGCTTTATCAGTGCAGTTTCCTCTGCTTGAGTCCCTTGCTGGGCTTGACATGTCAGATGCTGGATCACATCCAATAAACAGTAGCAACCCTGAAATACACAGTCACAACCACTCTTTTTCATAAAATGTGCATTTCTCCCTTTCATATAATAAAATAATTCTTACAGTACTAGTTCAGAAACTGAGAGCTCTCCGTTTAACCTGAGCTTGGCTTTACAGTGCACAGCTTCACATCCTGTATGCCTGGGACATAGAGGCAGGGGAAAGTACAGGTCTTCTTCAGCTGTACTGAAGGAAATGGATAAGGGAAGCAAAAGGGCACAATGGAAACCTGTGACAAGTAGAATTAGAGGTAAAAGAAAGAAATTTTTTAAGTGAAGCAACAGGAGAAATCCTAACAAAAGTAGTTGCATGGTACTATACAATGTGAGTAGTAGCACAGAAAAGGCAGAAACATTCAATAAGCAATCATTTTTATAGATAAGGAAAAGCCAGGTGATATAGTCTCTTTGGAGGATGATGAAACACTTTCCAATCCAAAAGCAATTCAGTTAAAAGACAGATACCAGAATTATGAACAATAATCAACAGGTGACTTGCTTGCAAGAAATTTGTAGATTTCTAAAAGAAGAGCTCCCATAGGTACTGTCTTTTCAGTAGTTCTTAAGCTGCTTTGAAGCTCAAAATTCATAGAGTAAAATCTAAAGTAAATGTCTGAGATAATAATAGACTTATTGTCCTGTGCAAAATAACAGATTATATGGAACTTCATTAACAAAGAATTAAAGCACGATAATATAATTAATGCAAATCAATATGCGCTGTTGAAAATTTGGTCTTGAGACTGTAATGTGATTAGAAGTTTAGTTACTAAAGGTAATTGTGTGAATATAATACACTAAAACTGCTGTGAGGCATTTGACTTGGTGACATGTGACATCTTGATTATGAAATTAGAACAATACATTATATAGCACCAATTACGTAGATTAAAAACAGGCTGATTGATAGCTCTCCAGATGTAATTGTAAATGACTAATCATTGTTGACAGGGTACATTTCTATCTGAGTTGCAGTGGGTTTACTTCTATGTAACATTTTTATCAATGACCTGGAATAAAATATAAAATCATCACTAATAAAGTTTTCAGATGACATAAAGATGGAGGGAATAGTCAATAATGAAGAGGAAAGATCACTGATGCTGAGTGGTACAAATCCCTTCTGGCCTCAACCTTAATGCAGGAAAATGGAGTGTATTTGAGCACAAGTATGCAGGGAAAATAACTAAATTCGGATTATCACAATGGGATTTATTTAAGACTGAGCATGGTTTGTGGCTCATGTTATATGGAAGGAAAATAGTTCATATGACTCTGTTACAAAAGACTAGGTACAATTAGGCATCTTGTCAAGCAGCAGGCAAGCTGAAAGTGAAGCATGCAAGTCTTGGTCATTTTTGATAAGGCGTCGGGAACCCTTGTTCTGACTGACAATATGCATAACCATCCCTGGTGGAACCCAGTTCTGTCTTCCCATGAACAAGAAGCACCGTTTATCCATTTCATGTGGCTGCTTGGCATATGAAATGGCACTGAAATGAACACTCTCCTAAAACGCATCACTTTTGTAATTTAGCTGAGGTTAAAAAGGACGGACAAGCATCCGAAGAAGCTGATCTTCTCAGTTAACATGCTTACTAGGTCAACATATGGGAGTTACTTTGATCTTGGCTCATGCAAGATATCAGGAAAAAGAAGCCTCCTATTAAAATTTCATGTCCTATAATTAATGATCCCTTTCATAAAATTGCCTCTAATATCTTTGAATCTTAGACAGACTGAGTCTACCTGCAGGGAGAATTTTCTTTGCAGAGATGCATGGAAGATCATAAATTGCCCTGTTTTAGTAATTTATTGGGTCTTCAAGGGGCTAAAACTTCCTTTTTCTAAAGAGCGGAATTCAAAAGAAATTTCCTACTGTAATGAAATTAAATATGGAAATGTTAAAGATCTGCAACAGAGTCAAGTATTTTATGTACAATGTCTCCCAATGAAACTTTGGATCTAAGGAAATTTGTTGTAAGATCTATTGTTTAGGATGAAAAAAAAAAAAATTAACAGCTTTCAGTGTATCATATGTTCTGGTTAAGTTCAAACCTGCGATATCAGTTGACTATACAAAACTTATCCAGAGAGTGGTTATGAGAACAAGTTAAATTAAGTAACGCTTGCAGTATATACACACACCAAAACAGAAGGGAGTGCCCTTATGAATAGAAATCAAAGCTGCAAAGCAGCTCGCAAAGAGCAGCTAAGAAATCCCCTCACTGAAACTGTATCTGTTAAAAAGTTGCTGTGAAACTCAAAATACCCA
Source organism: Chionis minor (assembly GCA_013398295.1). Lineage (NCBI taxonomy): Eukaryota > Metazoa > Chordata > Aves > Charadriiformes > Chionidae > Chionis > Chionis minor. Next base: position 97,988 of record VZSF01007709.1, on the reverse strand, counting down.
GTGATGAACAGGCGGGAAGCTCTTGCAGGATGCGGCCACAGCAAAAAGACACCTTAGCAGTGCCTAGATGTCAGGAGCCCAGCAGAACCATCGGAAGGTCCATGACCAAGTTTCCTAAGCTGCCACTGAAGCAGGGGCTTGGATAGAAGGCGTTGGATAAGCACTCAGGATCTTTCATCACAGGCTTTCTGAGAGAACTGCCTTTCTCCCTTTACCTGTAGAATATATCATAATTGATGAATACCTCTATAAAATCAATGAGTAGCCTTCAGAGATATAACTGCTTTACATATATTAGGCACCTGGGTTTCTCAACCAATTATAATGTGACTTAAGTAATTGTGCTAATGAGTTTGATTTGCTAAATGTAAAATTTGCGTGAAAATCAGATCTCAATCCCAGGCTGTCCAGACCCCACATGCATTCACAAGCCTGAAATTACTTTCTGCTACTGGCTCTCATATTTATAAAACCTCTTCAGAAATCTCAGAATTCTCTAGTTTGGGGCAGATCGAGAATGAAGTATTTATGAAAAGTTAAAGCCAAAAATTCCGTCTTTCGTTGTTTTTTTACTGAGATCAAATGATTATTAACTCTCACCCTATTGAAACTTCAGATAAAGTAAGATTCTGCTTTTCCACTGTTGACTCACTGGCTGAATTATACTAGTAGTGGTTTTCATTTCCCATTATTTACGAGCTAGAAATCAAAATTCTTTCTTTTTTCCCCCCTTTCTTTTCTTTCCAGCTGTGTACAGTCTAACTACTGGTGCAATTGGATTCAAGGAGACCTTCCACTGTTACCTCTCAAAGGCAGACAGAATTATTATTCCAGTTATTTTTTCATATTCTCACAGTGCAAAGCCTTCTTAGAACTTTTTCTTGTACTTCTAAAAGTACGAAGACTTGTGAAGAATTTATTCAGCTCAGATAGGGCCGGGTGCATCCTGAAAATTACTGTTGTTATTTATACACTGTTTTGCATTGTGTAATTGAATTTGGTGGTTACGAAAGCCTTGGAGATTGAAATCATTTGCTTATGTATTCACAAAAGAAGTGTTGGAAGTGCAAGTTTGCCCATCTAGCCTGAGTGGTGGGCCTCAGGAGAGGCCTGCTGCAGGATTCAAAGGAGACTATGGTCTTCAGATCCAGAAAATTCCTGGGGTTTGTGAGATTCTAGTGCAGAAATCACAACCAGAAGCTCATATTGATTCTTTCCAGTGTTAAGTGTCTAACTTAGAGACATAGCTCCTCTTATTAGTCCACACAGTTGCAGGAGGGGAAGATGGGCAACCACAGGAGATCACAGGCAGAATCACGCTGTGTGTCTCTGTTGACCATGTGGGGCATCTGGACATCTCACTTATGCGTCTAATATCATATCTTCTACTTTCTGTGTGAAAGTGCACCAGAATCCCCTTCTGGGTTGCTGTGAAGAACAATCTTCAGACATTAACCAGGTCTCAACTATTGCCGAGATGGGCAGAAGACACTATAGCCCACTATTAGCCTCCTGGGCCATCTGGTCCCCAAGAGTTAGTTTAAGCTCCACGCTGACCTTTTCATTCAAACTACAAGTTTCTCAGAGGTGTATCAAAACTGGTAGCTGAAGTGGCAAACTAATCACTTGCATGTAGCGCATAGTGCTGCAGGCACTGGGGTGATAAATTGTCCAATTTTACTAAGCAAGGTTGCTCGGATAAAAGAGACTCACAATAAGGGTATATAGTGCTGTCTTTGTTATGGACTAAACAATAATAGGCATGGTGCTGACGCTTTTTTTTATTATTATTTTTAATTGTCAGTCTCTTTCTCAAAAAGGGAAAACACCTTCAGTGAAAAGATTTTAAAAGCTGTAATTTGCATAAATATTTTAGATCATTTTTGAAGTAACAGCTGTCATGAAAGGCTGTATTTCCATTTGTTTACAAAAATAGGAAATCATTACCATTTTGATGTCCCCTGAGAACTGGAAGATACATATATAAACACAGAGCAGATTAACACAGAGAATGAGTGTGTGTCCTTGTATTCACAATGGCTGAGCTGCCCCCACTGCAGCTGGGAGCCATAAGTTTATACTTTCTCATTCACCCCCATGATAATCACACTTTCATATTTAAATTATTTAATATTTTAATTTTCTCACAAAGCAATAGTTGGAGCTGTATGCTACTTTCTAATCTATGACAATGTCCCCTCACTTTCAGGTGTTCCGAATATTTGCAGATGGTCTAATATTTTTTTCTGGTTTTGTAAATTTTTTATTCCACACATCAAAATGTTTTCCACACATGCAAAACATACGTAATGTATAGTTTATCTTAGTTGTGATAAGACAACAGAATTATTTGCGCTGAAGCCCCAGATATGTATTACTGAGCATTACAAGTCATGCTGGCATATGCAGTATCAAACTTATGTGAGCATCCTCTCATAAAAGTTGCAGACAAAGTAGACAGTTTTTCTGAGATATAGCTATTTATTCAAAACAGTACATGACACTGAGTGAAATTTCTTTTACCTCTTTTATGGCCGCGTAAAAATTAGATATGTAGTCTAACTAGATATTTTGTCTGCTTTTAAAGTTGTTATAAAGAGTTACACATTGAGGACTATTTCTACCATCATTCCCCATTTACCAACTACCGTCAATCTAATTCATTTCCAGAGAAGGTGGTACCAGAAAGGTGGTACAAGGCCAAACGTATGTTTTGGTTCCACAAAATCTCTTATGTTTCGCTGAAATAAAACATGATGCAGATATAATCTTAGCCCTACACTCATTCCTTTTGAGGTCCAGGGAAAAGTTTGCATCACTAGTACAGTTTTTAGGTCTGTCTCAGCTGCTGCTGTGATTGACATGTTGATGGGACCCTGGCAGCTAGCTTTGTTATGGTGTCACTGCGACCAAATATGTACATGCCAGCCTTGTACCTATATTTGTATCAGTACGAGAGCTGCTGTGATTACAGTAATGACTGCGGCAGCACAGAGCTCAGGACAACCTAAATGCTAGGAATTAGCCCAACTTTGATTTGGAGTCCTTTCTGATGGAACTTCATGACCCCTGGCACAAGAGCCAGCTGTCCGAAAGCCAGCTCAGGGAGGTCCTACAGCAACTTCCGCCATAATTTTTGTTGTGGTATAGACATGCCTGAGGTGTCATTTAGACGGTTATAGATGGCAAATATCCCTCGTGGTAACAAAGATTTGGCTTATAATTTCTGAATCTGTAGGAGTCACTACTCTGCTGTGTGTTCAGTGAGGACCAGATCTGGTAAAGGATTGCAATGGGACGACTCTCAGTGATGCCACGCTTCCTTCTCATATACCAGCTCCCTGCATGATACTCACAAAACCAAGTTATGCCCCAAAGTTTTTTCACAATGGGGTGGGAAATGCACAGTCTTTAAGATTAGGACTCACAACAGCAGCATATTGGTAAGTTATAAGGAAAAAAGGCAAAATATTTCAATGCCTAAAATAGCCAAGGGAAAGCACGAAAGGGAAAGAAATATTTAAAATCCTGGCCATTCCTGGAGTTAGGCACCTATACCAAGAAGTGATTGAGGGCACCTGGGAACAGTGTCTCACTCCTTACCCTGCCCTGCAGAAGTCCCTTACAGGAGCAATGACTGCCTATTTTTTTCTCCAAAGAGCAAAGTGGAAGAAGCTTCAAGATATGATGCTTTGGGCACTCACCACAGACAGGTTCTGTGACCTCCTCAGCTCCTGACTGGTTCTCAGCTCCTCCAGAAGATGTTACTCAGTGTAGCTAAGTGTGCAAGATTCAGAAACATTTAAAATGGATGTCAGTCTCAGCTCAGATACGAGGCAGCATCAATCTGTAATCAGTAATAGCAACACCAATATTAAATGGGGGAAAAGACTATGTTTCTCTAGCCTACCATGCCTGCAAGCTGTTTGTACAGTGACTGTTGATGAACAACACATAAAGAGTCACTGGGATAGAGAGGCCATCTTGTTTGCTCTCTTTCTAAAGATGATACCTTACCATGAGAGAAAAATAGAGAAGTTCTAGAGGGGGTTGGAACTAGATGATCTTTGAGGTCCCTTCCAACCTAAGCCATTCACTGATTCTAAGCTCTCGTGGTCTCAGAGGAAATGAAAAGCTGCAGAAACAATGGACAGGGTCTGGACTAGCTAACCCCTTTCTAAATATTTCATAAGTACTAGTTGGTGAAGTGCATGTGCTGCAGTTCCTCATACAGTTACTGGAGAGAGACAGTTCTCTCTGAAAATACTCAAGAGTGTAAATCACCTGAACTGGCGGTTTACACTCTTGGACACCACCTGGATGCCATCCTGTGCGAGCTGCTGTAGGTGGACCTGCTCTGGCAGGGGGGGTTGGACTAGATGATCTCCAGAGGTCCCTTCCAACCCCTAACATTCTATGATTCTATGGACTGGTTTCACTCTGCTCCAAATAAAGGAATAATGGAACAAGTGCATCTTCCCACTATTTTTTTTTTTTTTATGGCGTCTGTACCAGATTGCACCCGTAGGATCTCACACGCAGAATGTTCTTGCTATTTACCTCCTGGGCTTTTAATAACGAGAGGTTTCCTACTCAAAATAAGATACACCTTGTAGCTGAGACAGAGAACTGAAGTTTAAATAGCTCCCTCTTTTGCTTGGGCTCATTCTGCAGCAGCAAGAGGCCAGGACGTGAAAACATCAAGCAAGAAGCCAAGATTAGCAAATATTTAAGACAGAAATTCGTGCACAGGAGCACATAGAACAACTGAAAATATTCACTGAACTACCAATACAGTCCAGACACAAGGCTTTTAGCAGCAATCTCCACCTTTTTGGCTATATTAAAAGTCACGCATTGACTCCACTGCAGTTGCTGGCGTTTTGGGTGATGTCCAGGGCGCGTAGGAAGCGGGAACGTATATGGCAAAGATAACAGAGGGTTGAGAAGTGAAATAAATTAGGTTGGTGAGACACATTGGGGTAATTTGAGATGGTAAATGGGTATATAATAATGCTAGTGTGTCAAGGAAGAGAACAGCTATGCTGCAGGGGAGGAGAACAGTGCATGGAGAAAGGAGAGGAAAAAAGGAAGGGTGAAAAGGGTGAGCTGAACACCTGTGGCCAAGGTGAATGAGGCATTTGTGTATGATAAGAATGTGTGACCTACAGGCTGGAGTGGTAGTTTGTTATGCTTTGCCTAGGAATGTATAGAACTTCATAGGACTTTTTGTCATATGCCTCCACAACAATCTGGATTAATCTTTCAGGCTGAAGGATCTACTTTGATCATGAGTAGGGACTGGGGTTTGGCCCTAAGTTTCTTCTGGCATCTGAAATCCTCTTCACAACAATGCAGAACTGAGGCTGAAGTCTCTTGTTTTAAATACTGAAATATCATAAAATAAGAAAATCTGTTTTGATACTGAAATCGCCTTGCAGGCACAGTTTCCTGTGAAGGAAAACTTTTCTGTGAGAAGGGTTTCAGATAACATGGTTGTCATTAACTAATGCTGACAATTAGTGCTTGTCCAGAAGGTACTTTCTTTTTAATATTAAAAAAAAATAAAATAAAATTTGTCTGTTTCAGACCTTCATAGTTTTCAGTTCTTCTGAGGAAACTGGTATAAAATATAACAAGAAGAATGCTCTTTCACTCCTATGTTAGTCTTCAGGATAATTTAAGCATAAAAAATGTAGCGATACTGCCAAGCCTTTTCAAGAGGTTTAAATAAGCCTAATTCATATGTCTTATAAAAAGTATATGATCTCTACACATAAATAAAGTTTGAAATGGTACATAATTCACAGACAGGAGGCCTGAAGAAAGCACGTCTAAAGTTGATCAATAGTCTCTCGATCTATATAGACTTCATAGTATTGGTGCGTCTCACCTATAGCTTCTGTTAGAGATATAAAAATTTTCTACAGTGCTGAGAACATGAAAGGAAACAAATAATTGGATGATACAGACTGTCTATATTTACAACTAACCTTCTTATAAATACAAGCATTGAAATAACATTTTATATAAATTCTTTGCAGTAAACAATAATGTAAAAGCGGCTTTGGTGCTTTAAAATATAGATTTAATTTGCTATACTCCCTATTTTATGGAAAATTTATTTCAATAGATTGTATCAAACTCCAGTCACGTTTACGCAGAGTATGTATTGGAAAGGGGCATAGTAACAGAAAACAAAACTTCAGTTTTAAAAAAGAAATATTTCAGACTAGCCGTTGAAAATAAGAGAGAGAGAGAAAGAAAGAACGAAAGAAAGAAAGAAAGAAAGAAAGAAAGAAAGAAAGAAAGAAAGAAAGAAAGAAAGAAAGAAAGAAAGAAAGAAAGAAAGAAAGAAAACATAATTCGATGTAACCTGGAGTATAAAATGTTACCTTCAATTAGAAAATATTAAGAAATTAACACGTGGGAGTGTGTTGATCTAATATATATTAGAATACTAGAGAAGTTACAATTTCTTATGTCCTGACATGTTTTGTTATGATAAAGAGCTGGCAGGGTTGGTAGCAAAAACTTCTTTGCACATTGTACATAACTGCACAACCTTTGCTGTATCAACTTTATGCTCCAATAAACAAGACAATAATGACAAATTATCAAAGCAGTCCTCAGATGTGACCCTCAATTGGAAGAGCAGCAATTTAATGAAGACAAAAGCTAGGTGAAAGCTGCTAATATCATTTACTGATAAACAGATTTTCTCAAGAGGCTCCTAGCTCAATCCCCTGAGGCCCCATAAACCTGCATAATTCCATTTAAAATATCGTGCAATTCACTAAATTAGTCTTTGAACATCCTTACTATCCAATTACGAAGCCCCAGCATGGACAGAATAATGAAATTTTTCAAACTGTGGAATGCATGTGATCTTAACAAACTTATGACAAACACTGAAATTAGCTTTCAGTTTTGAAGCCAATGTAGACTATTGCTAATGTTTTAAGTCAGAGATAAAACAATAAAACACCATTGCAGTGGTTAAGCAGGATGTAAAAAAAATAAATCTTTGACTTATACAGAATTCTTAACACAGCCTACCTTCAGGAAAAAAAAAATCATAAGAACTTGAATGATGTTTTTGCATTTGCAAGCTATTTGGCCTGCTTAAGTTCTAGTACGAGCTATACTGAATAAAGGGTACAAAATACCTCCTGGACAGTTTTATCTTCCAGGCAGGCAGAAAAAGGCGAGAGTTTCAGAAGTGAAATTTATTTCTGTTCAAGCATTGCAAGCTGTATTATTAAAGTCATTTGTCATGGTTTGAATATTTCTGCCTGATTCACCATTAAATTGGCCTTCTAATTACCAGCTTTGTCATGAAAAGCAGTTGGCCTGCTTCATTCACCAGAAAACTTCAATCCCTTAATAATATCTTGGTTCAAATAGTGAGGAAACATTGTTATGCTTAAAATTTAAAATGGATAAGATAGACATTACAAAAAAAAAAAAAAAAAATCAAAACCAGAACAGAATCCATTAATAATGGTTTCAAATACTACCCAGAGAATATTTAGAATTTATTTTTAATGAAAGATTTATTAATTTGGATGATAAATATTTTACTCTTTAAAATGCAAATTCATTTATTTTGACAGTATATACAAAACCAAAATGAATCCATGTAACTTAGGACAGTGAATATTCACTTAGACAAAAAACTCCTAGTCCCAATTCCTAATGTTATAGAGGCTCAGAACAACGTAGAGAAGTGTTTGTGCAATTATTTGTCAAATTTGTGCATTCCTTCAGAATGATCATGCATTTTGATGTTGTAACTGCATTTATAAGATATTGAATTGCCTTCCCATGTCAGAAATTCTCATGAAACCGTGATAGCAATGTTGTGCATGCAGTTGTTAATGACTTTCTTTGATAGCTGTGGCACGCCAGGTGCTTCCCCTTGCAGTTCCATACCGTGAGCTTTCATCCTCGCTGGAGTTCGGTTTACATGCCAAGTCATATTTAAAGGTGTTTTTGAAGGTGAATGTGGGCTTTATAATATATAGTTCACTATACAAAAAAAATTTCGTCTTTCCTCTGTAATAAGCATTTCAGTCACGTGAATCAGGCCACATATAATATGTAGCCTATATATTTACATGCAGTCTACAGCTGTATCTGTCCGTCTATACATTTTTTTTAGGATTTCAGTTATTACGAATCTATCTCAAAAATTTAGGAAGCTAAGGATTAGTGCTTTTTCTGTAAAACAGATACTGATCTTTACTTTATTTAGCAGAGTAAGTCTGGAAGTCTAGAAGTGTAGGCTTTTAATGAAGACTTGGTATCATTCTAGTCTCGTTACGCCTTTCTCGCCCTAGCATTAAAAAAAAAGGTTTGCCACACTAGGTTGTGGTAATCATTCCATTAGTTCCAATATCTCTCTTTCAATATTTGACAAAAGATCAGGTCAAAAACCTTCCTAGTGTACCCATGCAAAAGATGTAAAACTTTGCTAGCTATATCTAAACCCACACTGGGTTATCACGTTTTCTAAGGGAAAGATGACCTTAGTTTAAAACAAACATGCTTTAGTGGGAAATAAGATTAATTTGGTCCTTAAAAGCCAGATCCACCTATTAGGTTGCTCAGATTTTTACCACTGTACCCTTCTTTGACAAGTGAGGAATGTCTGTCAAGCAAGTCAAAAAAACCATGGGTATGGCCATCAGAAAAGGGGATAGGATGAGGAACCAAAAGACAAACTAAACTGTAAGGATTTTCTGTCTTCATTACCCAGGGCTGTTACTGATGACATAATGATATGTCTGAGACAGTTGAGTAACAGGAACCAGCAGAAGACAGGGAGGGTACTGAATAGGAGAATATGAAGAGGTAGTGAATCACCTTCTGTTATTTCTTTGTGTATTTTCTTTAACAAGTGTGCTTGGGGCCAACGTGCTTATCAAGCACGTTGCACTCCCTTTTCTGAAACAACAGTCATAAAGTGAAATTAACGCAGGAAGAAAACACACTTTAAAAGCTGCTCGGGATCTCAGTCAAAAATGTTGAAGTTCTTCATGTTTCAGAAATTTATGAAATGAGAAAGCCTGAGAGTACAGGTCTCAGGTCAGGATGCACAATAAACCGACAGCTAGTACACTGGTGTGCTACAAGAAACCTTAGGTCTTTCTGCAAACTGTGTCAAAATGCCTGTGGGATGAAACATTTTGCTGTGACTACAGCTGTACAGGGTCCTGAATCTGGATATCTCTTTAGCTACAGACTGTGAATCCGTATCTACCAATGACAAAAATGTCATGGATACCAACAGTTTCTGCAAAATCTTTCTGTTTCAATAAGAAAATGTATTTAACTGCAGGGTACTTTCACAGAGGATGTACTTACTGACTGTTGTACATGACCCAGGGGATTATGTGCAGGAAATCGGTGCAGATTACAAGAAATTACAAATAAGCGAATAAGAAATTTGGACTGCTAGCATGAGAAAGAATGGATATAGGGATGTGGTAATAACAAGCCCTCAGAAGATGACAGTGAGTTACAGAAAAGGAAGGATAAATAGACAAGGACCCTACATGTCTGAGAACAGACAAAGGATTCAGTCCCTTGGATTTCTATCTGCCCTTGCCCAGTGTAATCCTCCTTCACAGTCCTTTTCCCCTGTCCCACTGCACGTCTCCATGAAATGCAAGACGAATTGTAGTTTGGTAGCTCTGCTAAATTAGGTTCCTGCTCTTCAGAGTGAGGTAGTAGCTCAAGCTAATTTCTTCTGTGTTGCCTACATGACAGTGTTTGAATGAAAGTAATTTGCCAGCTTGTGTGAGCATCCTTGCTAGGGAGGGCAGTTAGTCTGCTCTGGATTAGGGTCAGCACAGGAATCAGCATGGGGGGACGCAATTGAATAGTTTAGCCTACAGTGCAACTTCGAGACCTCAGCTGATACAACAGCATAGACAGAGCCAAAGAAACCAGCATATCTGCCAGCAAAGCATAAATGGAGAATGTAACTGTGAAACATAGCTTCCTGCAGGCAGGTTGCTAGCAGGAAGCCAAGTGGCCAGGGAATACCTAAATTTTGTCACCTGAAGTACAGGGATCTGGAGGAAATCAGGGACAGCATCATCCTGCAGAAAATTGCTTCATACTTGTTGTTGTGGGTTTGGTTTTGGGGTTGTGGTTTTTTTTTTTTATTGCGGCAAAAGTATCATATCGGCATTCTGGAGGAGATATGCTTGAGGTCTACACTACGGAGAAAAGGGAAAGATCAAGGGAAGAAAGAAACTTAGAAGAAGAAAGAAAATAGACACAAAGATCTTTCTTGTAGGGATGCTGTCTTTGTACAATGTCAGCACAACGGTGTCCTGACTATTATCTAGATATCATCCTAATAAAAATGATAAATTAAAATTATAACTAATAAGAAGACAAGGGTGGAAGGAAGACATTCTAAGAAATAAAACGTATTGCCATGATTTTAAAAGATTAACATTTTTCTTATTAAATGATGAGCTTGCTTTTTAATATCGGCATTATAATAGACTATACTATGAATCTCTTTATCATACCTAAAGCACTGTTAATTCATCTTTCATGAATACATTAGAAGAGAGGGTTTTCCCATAGGCAAACACATCATACATATTTGCAAATGTCTTACATAATGATGCAAACACTATGCATAGAGAGTAGCTGTATTATGGTGAAAGGGAGAAACAGCACATGCACAAAAAAGTCTTTCATTCAATTTCATTAAACACTTAAACCGACAAAATAGAGTAAGTCCAGTTTGCTATATATAAATCTTGCAGGCAAGAAAAAGGCTGCCGCTTAAATTTATACTTTAGTTTAAATTCAGCTATTCATAATAAGGAGTTGACGACTGTAGATAGAACAAATGATTTGTTAACACGTCGATTGCATTACTTCTTAAAATAAAACACTGCTCATTTTGCAGTTATATCTACCAGCAAATTTCTAAATATCTTCTTATTTTGGAAACATTGCATGCACCGTACTCTGCTTTAAAAAATCTTATTGATATTCTACCGTATGGAAATGAAATTGGAAATCACAGCCACAGATGCAAAATAAATAGTAGTCATTTTATTTAGCTTGTTACCATCTAGTCTAGTCCAAGAATATTACCTTAACGGCAGATTCTGAATTCATGAAGACTTACATAAGGGCCTTGTTGTCAAACATAAAAACAACCCATTTGGTGCCTGTTTTGCATCTACACAGGAAGTTTTCTTTCATTATCCGCCAGCCCCTAGATCTTATTATAGCCATTGTTTAATTTGTGCTCTGTTTTACAAACGATGATTGTACAGGCCTCATGGGGCTGCTGATAGAACTGAGGCTGTCCCCTTCCCTTGTGTCAATTCTTTTGTGAACCTTTATAATTAGCCGCTTAACAAATTGAGGAAAATGAATCTGTGGTTGTGAAGTGCTCACTGGTGCTAAGTCAACCATGTGGCAGTCCAAGCTGATGCCTAAAAAGTCATGGCACTCAGCTGTCCAAAGGGTTAACAAAACCTCATTATGGTAGGTTAACACATAGAAATGAGGTATGCGATCACCAAGAAAATCTAGAAAAGTTAGAACCATTTTCTTCAGTTGAAATACGCATCATTCTTCAAAATGAAGGGCTTCAACTCTAGTTTCTCTGTGGGAGGAAGTTACCAAATTATACAATAGAGTGAGTCACATATCATGGCTTAAAGCCTATGCTGGCCAACTCCCAGTGTTTTATCTATGGGACTTCATAGGCAGAACATCAACTCAGAAGTTGTCTATTGCAGAGAAAAATGTGTCCCAGCTTTTAGCATGTCACTTTTCTCCTGTTCCTGTAAGATACACCATGGTTAATTTTCTGACACTAGCTTGAATAAGTAATGCTATTTCCAAAAAAAATACAGCCTGCACTCATACACACTTTTTCCCTGCAAAATATTCTTGTATTTATTTTTGAAAAATATTTTAGCCTTTTTTGTCTTGTCAATGGAAAAAAAAATCTTCTTTAAGTTTTTTAGTAATCAAAACCTGATGTTTTATTTTCCATGTTTGGCTTTTCTTTTTTTCCATGCAAACATGATTTTTTTTAAAAAACAAGTGGAAATTTTTGGTCAAAAAAATATTTTTTGCTAGGATTTTTTTAATTGGATTACTGTCTACTGGTTCTATGATTAATATAGTAGAAGGATTTCAGGGTGTTGATTTCATATGCGTACATGTATAAACACTTAAATGTGTTAACACATAAGTGTAGATCTCCACCCAGAGTTCACCATGCATACAGCTATTAATATACCTAAAGATATGAAAACTTATTTACATTAAGTGCATTTTACTTACTGCAGAAACAACCTTTGAACCAGAAGTAGGAATCAGAATCTCCCCCATTCTCAGGTGAATGATTTAACTACTGAGTCCAATTCGTCATGACATCTTCTTCCTGTGTAGTGGGAGGACACTGGTAAGGGAAGGGGAGAAAGCTCTCCCCCCTTACCCCGAACAGATGGTTGTTCATTGATTAGGGCATCCCTTGAGAGGTGGGAACTGTGGGTTTGAACCTCTGCCAGCGGAAGGGGAATTTAATTCTTAGAAGTGGGTCTTCTAGTCACTGAAAAGGAAAGCTGCAGTGTGAAGACATTTTGCAAAAAATACTGTGTTTTGAAAGAGATGTAATGCAGTTATCTGAATCTGGAAAGATGATTTCAGGGTGTGAATTCAGGTTGATGTTGGCTCTCCATTGAGCAGGGCTGCTGAGCTGCTGGGGTATAACACGTTCCTCTTCTACGCATTTAAGATCAGCCAGCCGGGGCAATGTGACCTCCAGTAAAATTGCTCTGGTGATTGTTCTGTTACCACTTCTGGTATAAAGTACCTAACATTATTCAGGTACTCTGGGAGGGGTTTAAATCCAGAATATGGCTCTGTGGATTTCACTTCAAGCTTTTATATTACTAAATTTTACATTTCCAAAATTATTTCTATACTGCGGGAAAGCTCACCAGCAGTGAATTCAGTTGTGGAAGCACTCTCTTTTCTCTGTATATATCGTGTTGATATGGACAGCCCTACACCAACACGATATATACAGATTTTAAGAACCAAGACCTGTGTTTAGAATAGAATCACCGAGGTTGGAAGGGACCTTTAAGACCATCGAGTCCAACCACGAACCTAACACTGCCAAAACCACCACTAAACCATGCCCCTCAGCACCACATCTACCTGTCTTTTAAATACCTCCAGGGATGGCAATTCCACCACTGCCCTGGGCAGCCTGTTCAAATGGTTGACAATCCTTTCCATGAAGAATTTTTTCCTAATATCCAATCTAAACCTCCCCTGGAACAACTTGAGGCTGTTTCCTCTTGTCCTATCGTTTGTCACTTGGCAGAAGAAACTGACCCCGACCTCGCTACAACCTCCCATCTGGTAGTTGTAGAGTGATAAGGTCTCCCCTCAGCCTCCTTTTCTCCAGACTAAACAACCCCAGTTCCCTAAGCTGCTCCTCATAAGACTTGTGCTCTAGGCCCTTCACAAGCTTTGTTGACCTTCTGTGGACATGCTCCAGTACCTCAATGTCTTTCTTGTAGTGAGGGGTCCAAAACTGAACACAGTATTCGAGGTGAGACCTCACCAGTGCTGAGCACAGGGGGATGATCACTTCCCTACTCCTACTGGCCACGCTATTCCTGATACAAGCCATGATTTGAGTAGGGTGTTGAAGAAAGTATTTCTCTTCAGAGGTCCATTTGGGGCAGAGACGTGAACCTTAATAATAGGATTGTGTTTGTGTTCGTTGGGTTGGTAGAAGGAAAAGAAGGGGTACTTTGCCCACCTGGTGGTTAGTGACACCAAGTAGTTCTGCAAGAACATGGAGCACACTTCCCACTGTTCCAGCAAATTCCAACCTTTGTGACCACAAAACTCAATGGCTGCTGTATGCTGTTACAACAGAAGCTTGATTCCTGAACACGTGCAGCAGCAAATGAGACTGAGGTGGTGCGTGTCATAAAAAAGCTGGCACATAAGAAGATACACAGCATTTTAGCATTCTTCCAGCCTCTCAATGACTCACACTGCCATACCATCACCACCTGTCATGAGATTCTTCCTTGGTCAGTATCAGCTGGGCAGCCCTGGGCAGCAGGAAAGAGACTGAAAAATGCTTAAAACAGATGCAGTGCAGTATATACCTTTCCTATTGTGAAAGGAAGGTTGGTGGACAGAGGAAGCACATAGATGAGGCTATGGATCTGATCGGGTTGGCTGTGGCAGAATTGGCACCTAGATGGGCTTTGTCGCTGGGTATAGTAGTGATCATGATGGAAAACGGCTTCACACCCTGAAGATGTGAAACCAAAGAGCCAAGGTGAGCAAAAGACTACTCATGGCTCTAGAGAAGAGGTTGGTGTAGACAGCTGAGCTCAGGCACAGCAGTGCAGAATCTGAAGAGAGAGGGACATGCAAAATATGACCCACCTTGCACTGTCAGTAGTGGCACACATACCAGGGAGCTATTTAGGGGATAGCAGGTCATCATCTTAACAAAAATCCTGCCTTACAATCCCCTTCTGGAACACAGTCTTTATTGTCAGTGCTTTCCACTTCCTTTATCTTCTGAGTCATAAACTCCTCTGAGGCTAATGAGGGAGAGAGCGGTATTATTTTCTCTGAATGTGCTTGCTATGTACCTACATTTTCTAGCTTGATATTATTCCACCTGACTACAGAGAATTAAATCAAAGAGGCTGCTAGGGAAAAACCAAGCTAGAAACAAAACAATGACAGAGATGAGCTATCTCCAGAGAAATGCCAAGTGACAGGGAAGAAGGCAGGCTATTAATTGTGAGACAGGCACCTGCTTGTCTCCAGTCAGGCTAACAGGTGTATTTTCTCTGACCAAAGCCTCAGAGAAAAAGAAAATTAAATTGTTGAGCAAAGAAATAAATCCCTGGCTAAAGAAGGGTGGTGTGGGGAGTACTTAGTGGTAAAAACATGCTGCAGGGATGCAATGAAAGGAAAATAGGGGAAGCAGCAACTGCCTGCAAGGCTAGGAAAGGGGTGTCCACTCCAAAAAAATGGTTAGCAAAACTCACAGGAATCAGCAAGATTCAGAACTAGGTCTTCTGCTGTTTTATCTCCCTTCTCAGAGTGCTGTGTACTCTGCAATGAATATATAACACAATGTCTTGAAGAAGCAACCTTGCAGGTGCCAAATACAGCTGGATTTGCTGCTTTTTCACAGGTGAAAAACAGAGTGCTGTAGCAAAACAATCTAGTCTAGGGATCATGCAAGTATATCTAGAGAGGGCCTGTGAAACCTTTCACTATCAGGATGCATTTGGGAGAGAGGAATAGGACCTACGATATAGCTCACTATAATAGTGATAGCCATAGTTTGTACTGCTGGAAGTTGTACTCTTTTGCTTCTCTCAGATTCTGTTGTGGACCCAAGAGAACCAGATGTCATATATGCTGGGTGCAGTGGTGCCTTCTATACTTGTGTAACTAAGCAAATTGCACAGAGGCATGCGAGTATCACAAAAACAGTGAAGCAGCAAAAGTAACAGCTCAGTATCTCACCTGCTCTGGAAATAACTGAAGAACTCATCCTGGAGACTTGCAGAGATTTGGGGCCCTGGAAGATGAAAGATAATTTAATGAGAGTTCTTTAAGGCTGTGAATGGTCATTAACCTGATAAGCACTTTCACTTCTAAATAACTATTGAAATACACTGTGAATCAGTAATAACCAAAAGTGACTGCTGACTTAGTTTCATCTATAACCTAGAAGATCTGCATACACTGTAGGAACCATTTCTACGCTTACATATTGGAAGCCTCAGTAATGAAATGACGACTAAAGGAAGAGAATAGTAACATGTAATTCTAAAAGATATTTGCGCTACAGAAAAGGCAAGGTGTTGCAGAAGCATGAAATGCTGAAACTTCTTCTGCTACAGACCCCATCACACTTATTCTGTGACAAGAGAATATTCATACTACTTTGATTCTCAGCTTGGCAGGTCACATAAACACTGAATTCTCTTGTAAAATATATATATACACACATATAAAATAACTACACATGAACACATTCACATACACAATTTAACTGTATAGCTTTCCTTTCCTCATTTAATTGTTGCATTATTGAGCCATATTGACCTATATCTCTTCAAAGTGTGCATCATACAAGTAACTTACAATTTACTCTGTGTTATTAATTCCCTCTGGCAAGTTGAAATTTTAAATAAAATGGCCTAGAATATATGATCATGATGAATTGAAAAAAAATTAGATGTATTACTCTGTGTAGGAGGCAGTATTGACCTATTCTAAAATGTATTATTGGAACAATTTTAAACCAGAATAATCACAGCAATTGATTAGCAGCTGTTGGAATGCATTTTACATCAATACGTAAGTGTATTTTCGACAGTTTTCAGTGTGCTGTTACAAAAAAATCATCTGCAGCTTAAATTTTGTTCCCTCCTCCTCTATGTAGCTTTAATATATTTATCTGCTAATACCCAGGTGCAAAGGTGCATATCCTCTGGACTTGATCCGGTGCTACTAGTTGAAATCACTTAGAAGGAAGTGGGATTATTCAGGATTCACACTGGCTACTCAAGAGATAATGATCGTCCTTTGTGCTTCCTTTTAGAAGGAACTCTGCTGTAATGGATAAGATTCCCTTGCAGTGATATACTTTAGAAATAACTTTAAAAAATCAAGCAAAAAGCAGGAAGAAATGAGCTTTTTCTCACTCCTCAGCTACATCTGCTCTGCAATCTATACTATCTGTGGGACTACTCACATTAACGAGAAACTCTTTGAAAATCTTCAAGCCACAAAGCTACTCAAAAAGGAAGAAGTAATGAAAATCTATGTTTGAGAGAGATTTTGTTTTCCCAGTATCAGGAATAAAAGCATTTAGAATATTCTTTATTCAAATGCAAGGTAACGACGACAACAACAACAAGCAGTGTTCATTAATCTCTTTATGCAGTTGAATTAATGGCCTTTTATATGTACTTATAGTCTCTAATAAGCACACAATAATTTCTAGCACTTTCTATCTAATTTCTATCAGTTAAAGAGCAAAGGTTGCTTTGCTCATAAGGGTAAAATAGAAGTAAAATCTTTGGTTAAAGATTAAAAGGTATCTGTGCTACAACAGCATGAATAAAGACATAACATTGAAATACACTGGATTCGATTTTATTTCACAGCTTTTTACATACAAATAAAATCTCTGTGTGTGCGTACATACTCATTTTAAATACGCAATAAAAGGCATTTTTCACCCAGAATGAATTGTATTTGTCACTTGGTACAAAGCCCCTTTCAGAGAAATTGTTGATTTTTCGCAGAGGCTCCTATACTTCTCATTCCTTTTGTATTATTTCAATCAGCAATGGATATACATCTTTGTTAGCCTAATTTGGGGGCCTACAGAGCAGGAAGAAGGAAAGCACAAAGGAACACACTTGACATATTGGTCTATTTGCTACCTCTTTTAAGCTCAATGCATACTAATGAAAGTGATCCAAACTATTCTTCTCCACTCCTCACTTAACAAGCATAATAATAAATGAATATTTAAACTAGCTGCAAATATATTAAGTGGAAACAAATAGGTTTCATTTGTAACAAGTGCACACAGGTTAATTAACAAGAAGGAGCTTTTGTGTTGAAACAAGGCTCCCTGATGCTGTACATGCAGGTGCCGTTAAGGGCCAATTGAGCTCTATAGGATAATTATGAAGTACCATTGTGCTCTACCGTTTGTTAACAAAGTGCTGCCTGCAATTTGCCTAAACCTATAAACCATCATCTGTGATCCTCAGCAGCAATTAAGTGACAAACATCTTCTCATCGGAGACTTGGGAAAACAAAAGAGACATGATAGCATTTAAGGAGCCAGATGGATATTTCAGAATGTCAACCCTGACAGCCTCCTTTTCCACAAAAAAAAAAAAACCAGGAGCCTGCTTGGTGCCATGCTGAGGGGGAGAAGTCATATCCAAATTATTAAGAGGAGGGCAGCGTTAATAATCATAGGAATTCTCATTTGAACAGCTCTTAGTGGGAAAGCCCTGGACTAGCAAACAAGGGAAAGATAAAACCCTCTCCCCTCTTGACACAGCCGCAGCTCTGTTGAGTCTGGATTGTGGGGTTTTTTTCCCTTTTAATTCTCCCTTTTAATGTCTTATCTTTACAGAAGATGAGTTTCTTCCCGTGAATAAAAGTGTAAAAATTCTTTTTTCTAAGAGGACAAACCAACAGACAGAATTTTCTCCAGGGCATAAGTTACTAATTAGTTCTGCAAAAATAGCCTATATTAGGAAAAATGATAGATCAGCACAAAGAGGCATTTTAAAACAAGAGATCTACTCCTACTGTAAAATAATTGATCTAGAAGTTTTGAGGATGTAATCTTTAAAACGCTTCTGTAAGCTCAGCAATAATTCCAGAAGCTATAAACTTTATAAAGGCTTAGTTGAATTAGTTCAATTAATTGCCTAGTTGGGAGACCCTCCAAAACTTGTAGAAGCTCTTGTTTTCATAGATAAGGATCTTCTGGGCATTTTGTTGCCTACATTAAATGATGTTGCCTAGCTGATCTGTGTAATTGGTAGAGCTAAAAGGCTATTCACTAACATGAAAAAAAAATTATAAATGTATGAGTTTCACTAGCTAGTCTACATTTTTTTTCCCCATTGCCAAAACAACAGCATTTACAAATGTTTTCAGTAACCATTTTGAAGCTACAGCTGAGTGTGTTTTAATATACCATCAGGTCAACAGCTCTCTTGAAAGAAAAAATCAACCCAGGGCCAAACAGTCAGACAGGCCTAATTAAGTACTTCAGGAGTAGGAGAAGCGCTCAGATAAGTACAGCTGACTTGACCCTTTTCTTTGTACTTCAGTGGGTTCCTGTATACCTTTGCCACTTTCCTCTGGATTTATGTTTTTATGAATTATTTAAAAACAGCAACTTCAGATCTACAATTAGTTTTCAAGGAAACAGATGTGAGAAAATAATCACAACTTAAACAGCTTAAAAATGGCTCTGATCTTGACAGAATGCAAAATGCCAGATTTCCAGGCCCGTAGAATTCATCATTTGGCAAACGTGTCATTAATCCCTGTGTGCTTTCTGGCCTTTCCTCATGGTGCTCTGTCAAATGTCATGGATCACCTGGAAACCTAAAAATCATGACAGAGCATTCTTTNGGGGGGGGGGAAGTGAATTATTTCAGTTTTAAGAAAACAGATGAGCTAAAAACAAAGAAACAAAGATAATCAATGTAGGAACGCTTTACCTTTGTATAGCACTGCACTGTGTTATCTCACTTATGATGGAAAACTGATGATAAAGTATTTTGTTATGCTGAGGATTTTCTATTTGTTTTTCCACTGTGTATTTTTTTAATTGTAGCAAATACAAGACTAAATCTGGAGTTCTGAGCTCTTCATGAATGAGTATCTCCAGTGACATCCCCAGTGACCCAAGAGTCGTGCATTGATTCCTTCTTTCCCTCCTGAAAATGTTCTCCTCTGCCTTAAGAGAAGTCCTGCATGATGGTCAAAGATGCATCTCATAGCTTTTTATAGGCAGGCTGATGAAGGCCTGCTCCTGGAGTCATGAATGTCACTGGATAGCCTTCTCTCGGTTCCAGTAACCACACACCACCTTCTAACTCACTTGGCGCAGTAAGTTTCCTTTAGGGCCCCTTTGACTTCAAAGTATGTGTAGGGAAAAAAGCCAACCCCACATACCAGTGTGCCAATGGAAATGAAAGTTGTAGTCACAGGCGCCACGCTGAGAGGTACACAATGTCTGAGACTGTGCAATCTGGGGACAGCAGCAACAAAATTCTTGAAAAAATTCGTTTAACCTATTTCGCTCCTTCCTTCTTGGGAGACCAGGTAAAATATCAGATCAAAGAACATAAAGTTCAATGAACACATCTGATCTAATTATTCACCTTGTACTAAATGGCAGTACTATGGTGAGCAGAATTCACACTTCATATCCCCGTGTTTATCTTTTTTACTCTTCACATTTCATTCTGATCATGTGTTCTTAAAAACAGGCACATCTTGATTCTTGATACTGGTGGGTTTAAGATGACTGTAGATATCTGAAGCTTTTTTTGGATCCCAGGTAACTGGAAATAAAGCATTTCAGGGCAAGTCTGCAGAGCCTGATCCTGTATTCACAATCATAACAGAAGTGTATTCGCTGGGAAGTTCTGACTTTCGTTATGATTCTTCATCTTAAATGATCTTGCAGATTACCTCTTGCTTCAAACAAATTCTAGGAAGATCTTCAAGTGATCTGGCCTTTTATTAATGCAAGTCTGAGCTCTAAATAGTATTTAGGATTGTACACACCTGTGCTACAACCTCCAGTTACCTCAGTAAATGTCTCTACCTTGGCTAAGACACACAAAAAATGCGTGACACTGGATTACCACCGTTCATATGCAATCATCTTTGTTATCAAACCATTTACAATTTGCTATCTTCTCTATTGGATTCAATTTTTTCCTGAACAGGAAATACCTTTTTGTGCACAAATTTCACCTAATTTATGATAAAAGCCAGAATTATTTCTTCACTGGTGTATTTTCTGGAACAATGACTGAGTGAGTCTTTCATGACTATGTGATTCAGTGAGAACAATTTCAAACCCTAATGAAAGTGACAAATATGTTATTTAAACATCTTTTCAGTATTTAGTTTGCTACTCTACTCAAATAATTCCTTAATCGCCAGCTACGCGAATTCCACTCTGTACCTACAGGATTTTTTCCAACTGAGAAGAAATTTTAAAAATACCTACCATTGTTTTATTCTCTACTGGCTAGACCTTTTAGAATATTATGTCCTGTTCATTTATAAACACATGGATTGTCACAGCCTATATAAAATAAGTTTCAAACACTGTGAAAGAAAAATACTGCTTACAACTAGAGGCTTTTAACCTAATTAGCATAACTAAGCATAAAAAAGAAATTATCAGAGGCTATAATGTGAAAAATAATTGAAAACAATGGCTGTGTTTCAGAACTGTACAAATCAGACTAACCAATAGTTAGTCTTACATTATTAAGGTCCAAAGAAGAAGGATGGTAAATAAATAGGAAATAAGTACTGTAAAGATGTGTTTGGGGAACTCACATTGAGAGTATGCAATCCAAATTACCCAAGTGGATTTAAATATTTGAGTTTTATTTAGATCTCCTGCCTGTATTGGCTAGCAGGAGAGTTAATAACAATCCATTCACGCAGTCCTTACCCATAAGAGTAGAGGCTGAAGGCAGCAGTTCCAGAAAGCGATGGGGAAGTCAATTAGTGGTAACACACATAGGTACAGTGTTTCCCGAGGGGGTCTTAACTTACCTGAAAAAAGCAGCAATGACAGCAGAAAAGGTGATCAAGACCAACAGAGGAACTTTTTTTAACTGACTGGTTGACAGAAGCAAAAGAGTAAGTAGCATTTGAGGGGTCTGGCAGTGTGGAAAAGAGGAAATCAAGAGAAAGGAAGATCCGTAGGGCTTTCCATTGTAGATCTGATCTGGCTTCTGTTTGAAAGGACACATAAAGAATCTCTCCTGTTGTGTAATCCACCAGACTGAAATCAGAAGGAGTATTTGTCCCTAAGAAGTTTTCCAAATAATTCAGCCTTAGAATTTCTACTTTGGGAAGGAAATCTGTACCGCAGTCTACTGTGTCTTACAGTTACTTAGCTGAACACATAATTCAAAGTGATGTGACTTTTTTAAGTACTTTGCCTGGGCAAAAAAATGCATTTTTTTTCTAGGAAAAAATACATCATCTGTTCTTTCCTGCTGTTTCTACCAAACAATACTTACTAGCTGACTTAGAGAACAGTTACGGAAAATTAGGCAGCTAAGATGGAATTTACCCCACTTGGAATTCAAGGAGAATTGTATATTTAACTGTTGTCCAGTGATTAGCAGAGCAGGATTGTCATGTTATGCAGCCATAACAAGTTCTTACAGTTTAGTCAACTTGCATATAAGAAAGAGATGCTATGCCAACTTGAAGCATCCCCAAACTTAAGAATTTCACAGAAGTTAGCAATAGAGCGGTGGAACAAAAAAAAAAATAGAGTATGAAAAGGGAAAAGGAAAGAGCACAGCACTTGTGGCAAGTCTTTTCACGCCTACAAAGAAAGTCTTGGCATAAACTGGTGACGATGAACGGATCAGTCTACAAACACAAGGAGCTGTCATCTGCCTGACGACCAGAAGGTGGCATAATCTCTACATTGATTGAGGCCTGTCAGCTCCGCCGCTGAGCACGAAAAGCTGCTTCATCTGCCACCGAGGATGCTACCGGTGTTCTCGGGTGGCAGATGATCGGAGCTGCCGTTCGTGCCGCCAACAGTTCGGTTTTTTCCTGCTCATTCCTTGTTACGTCGTCACGAAATTCACTTGTTGGCTTTATGCAGCTTTAGCGATACCGTGTATTTGGGTTGGGGTATTAAGGCTTGAATGCACTGTGTGATTTTTTCCTTCGTTTCTCATACTTAGGTTATTGATTTATTTTTTTTTCCCCTCCCTTGCAGAGGAAAATAATCAACATTGTCTTTCAGTGCTGAGTCATGCTATCTTTTAGTCATTATGGACCTGATCCTGGACCTCTGAAGTCAGTGGGAATTTTGCATAACTCTCCTCTAAGTGGTTAGACGCAGTCTTAGAACCACTTGCTTTCGATTTATTCCACTTTGTATACTTCAAATCTGGGGTTACTTTGTGAGGGCGCTGCCATGCTATCTGTTGTATGTAGACTATGGTATCCTCTTAAACTAAGAGGTCACACTTCAGGGTAACATAGCTCTTACCTTTCTCAGGTCTCAAGTATTCCCAGAAAATTTCAGGACAGATTCACAAAACCCACCGTCAGTTGCATTCACCTATTTCCCTGATCTCTTCCTTCACTGACCTGGGTGTAAGAATGCATCCATAGCTTGCTCTTACTTATCTTTGGAAGTTTTGCATGAAGGGTAGGATTTAAAAATAAATTGATTTAACGGCTCAATGGCCCAGTCTGTTTCCTATAGAAGTAGAGATCTTTTAATTCACCGTTAAATCGCCTTTCAATGAAATATTGGATTATCTCTGCATAAGAGAAACTTAGTGCAGGGAATGGCTGCTTCATTTTGTCTGTGAATTTGATTTCTGTAAGTCCACTTCTGTGATTTGATAAGCATGTGCGCTTTACTACAGTGCTTCAAAAAGCAATGAGAGTGTAACACGGTAATGTAATTACAGAATTAACCTACAGCAAGGGGGAAGTTTGGATCATTCTCTCGCTTTTTCTATTATTTTTTTTAAAATCCATTAAAAGAGCTAGGGAGATGCCTCTTTGAGTTTCAGTGTTTTCATTTTCAGAAATTATTAGGTTCAGAAATTATTACGTTCAGAAATTACTACATCTTCAGCTCAATGAGAGAAGCTTCTGTGCCCTTCATGGGCACTTACACTTTCTGCTCTGGCCATTGGCACTGCCCAGGTCTGCCTAAAAGCAGGCAGGGAGTCTCATGGACGTGGGGACGGAGGAGAAGCGGTGTGAGGGGTGAAGCTCAGGGGTCCAGTGTTGCTCTGCAGCCCCCCTGGCTTCAGCAAGACCCACGCAGGGGCTGCTGGAAGACTTCCCTACACTGAGTTCAGCACAGAGCCAAGTCTTGGACTGAAATGCCTTCAAACATAGGGAAAAAAAGGGTGATCTACTACCGCTGTTCATTGCAACGGGAGAAAGTTATCAAAGAATATTTAGAGGAACATCTACTTTGTTTTTTCTCAGCTAGCAGGTAGCCAAGGCAGTGGTCACCAGTACTGCTGTTCATTATCTGTACAGGCTAGGCACAGACCTGACACTCTGCACTCACAGACACTAGCCAAACGGAAAGTACTTGAAAGGGTTTGCACTGGAAATTTGAATCACATTTCCCCAGTTCTTGAGCTGCCCTGACTCTTCCCGTTTTGTTTAGAAACACAGGATGCAAGGGTCTTCCTCTTAACAAATAAACAAACAGTCAAACACAAACTATTTAAGAGATGTTTCTACGAATTTCTCATAGGATTTTCTTTCCTCCAGTTATTTGTCAAAAGGGGTGGGTTGGGGGGAGCAAATGAATTAGAGTTTTTGTCAGCATTTTTTCATGTTGCTGTACTAAGACCACATGGTTTGATTTTAAATTTACATGTTGAAATTTTAGTTAACATATCCATCAAACCAGTTGGCAATTACATATACTCTGTATTTTAACCAACTCTGCTACTGGGATGGTATGTTGAAAGAGAGGAAAAATTTAATTCTAGTCTTTAGATAGCCTCAATTACAAAACTAGCAAGATTAATAAAACAACCTTGGAAAGAAAAACAAGTGAAAACACAGATGATTTCCTTTAGATTTTAAATCAGATTGAAGTACTCATAATCAGGTAGAGGTATTGACCCAAGGTATTCAAAAATTACCTAACAAAATTGTTGTACACACTTATTTTCACAGCTACTGGATCTCTATTAGAGATCCAAAAAAAGGAAAAATTAAATATAACTTGATCGTAAATATGCAAAATTTTCAGTCTGAGATTTTTATTTTGAAATCTTAACAACTGTCATATAAGCCCTTTAGAAAAATAAAACACAGTAGCTTCTACATAACGTTAAGAGCCCAAGTTAGCTATGCACTTGCAGACCTCTGTCTCACTCATTCAATTTGAAAAAATCTTACATTTATATTTTGTAAAGTTTCTTTTTCTCTCTACAGCCTGTTGAGAGGGACTGTTTAAAAGTACGAGGCACTAAGTCAGATATTCAGAAGTCCTTTATCTTCAGCTCTGCTTGGTTTAATTGGAGTAAAGTACCATTTTTTCCCTATAATCCCTCAAGCAGCTCCATGTGGAAAACATTTCTTGTGCTTTGTGAATAAATCTTGAGGGTTCAAACAGTGAAGTGAAAGCAATTGGACATTTTTTATTTAAATAAAAAATAAAAGGTGGGAGGGGGCAACCTGATAAGAAACCAGATTAACTAAATGAAGCTGAGGAATGAACTGAAATGAGTTTTTGCTGTCTGTCCCTTGGAAAATTCAGATTCCTTCTCTCCCTTTTTTTTAATACAAAATTCAAACTGCTGCTGAGAAACTGTCTCATCGAAATTATTGGACAAATACTTCTGTGAAATATTTGGACTTTAGTGAATCAGGATTTCTAAATATTTCAATTAATAAATATCAGGACTGATAATATCTTGCAGTAACATCTCCAAATTCACCACAATCCCTGTTAAAAGCATTTAAGTGTCAGATATGCAGATGCATAACTCTGGACTCATTGGCAAACTTCTGAGTATGTAGATATTATTTTGGTTTTATTGCCGGGAAATTAGATAGATTTTTAACCTAATAAGGTGTAAAATATTATTGACAGGTCTCTCTCTTCTCATTACCCCACTCTTTTTGTCAGACCAACAGCATGAGAGGGATGGTCTTGATAGCAGATGAAGTTTTGTTTAACATCTGATGCTGGATTAAGTATGCCAAGGAAGAATGAATTTTAAAAATTACTGGTTTACCTCTTCTTTTTGTCTTCAGATGTTCAGGCAAGATCCCTGTGCATTGTGAAGTTAAACTAATTTAAACCTTATAGGCCAACAAATTCTCTTTCTAAGGCTACCTCCTCAAAATTGGCTGGCCTTTTTTTCAAGCTGTGCTGTCCTTTAGCTTTCTCACTAGAAATTCTATTTGGTGTGTATATATACACTGTGCACTTAGTACAGTCTTATAACCTCCAGGTTAGTTAACACAGTTTAACATAATTAAAAATAAGAACAATCGACACAGGAAACAATTGCTCTTCGCAAATGTATAGTTTCCAAACAACTCACTCCTAGAAAGCTGGAGTTAATACATTATCCCAATGATGAAATTATTGAGCTATGCTGGGCCAATGAAGCAACGATCCTCATGCAACAGTGAAATCTCACACCTCCGGACTGGCCAAAAAAGAACTCTCAACAGAGAAGTGCTTTCTCTTGATCTTACCATCTCCTTCAAATCCAAACCTGAAGATGGTTAAGATCACCCTTAAGCAGTTGCCACTGCTGGGACAAAGGAGGCAGGTAGTCACTTGAATAACTCAGACCAAAACCAGCTAGAAATCCCCTGCACGTGGTACCACGGCTTAGCAAGCGGATCACCACCTGCCACAGAAGCTGGCGTTTCTGAGCAGTTTTCAAGGTTACCCCATATCAACTGCATTGCAGCAGTCAAATCCGGAGGAACCAAAAGCACGGATCCTCTGGGACCGCTCATCAAGACAGGAAAGTTCCTATTATCTGGCTGCCTGGGGCAACCAAAACCCCACTTAATTACTGCCCTTCAGACAAGGTGGAGACCTGCATTTAAAAACTGTATGTGCATTGAGTGAGCAGCACATAAAGCTGAAATGGAAAACTGGCTCCCTGCCTCAGAGTTTCCAAGTACATGTCCTTGAAGAGCAGAAAACTAGCAGGGGAGCCTGCCACCCTGCCTGCTCTTTTCCTAACTTTGCTCGGTGCAGACAGCCAGTCACCACTGTGACTCCGTTTCAGAAAGCGGGGATATGGCTAATTCCCCAAAAGGTGAGCCATTCATTTCTTCCTCTCCAACAACAAATCTCTGGCCTATAATGTTTTTCAACAAGGCACAAGACTTTTTCTCCTAAGCCACTATAATTGCATCTCTATTACCTGATCTCTTGGCAAAATATTCCAAGCCAGCACTAGGCAGTCTGTGCTCAGCTTAGGTAAAGGACCTATAATTTGTTGTCACTGCATACTGTCAATCAATCAGGAATGCCAAATTCTTGTCAGGAAGACGATGACATCATTTGCAAGGAGACTTAATTTTGACTCGTACAGGTGCCATATCCTCAATAACACCACTACCTTTTCCAGCTACTAAGAAAATGCCAGTTATCTGAATGTGATTTTACACACTGAATGAAAAGCTTTTCTTTTAGCACTGCTGTAACATGTTGACTGTATGACTATAATTTCCCGTGTTGCTGCTCCTTCATAGATGTACGGGTTGGTCAACAAAAAAAGAAAACTCAGGATGATTCTGCGGTCCCCATCAAGGTATTTTCCTTCCCAGCCCCCTGCACCTCCACTGCAGACTGGAGAAAGTCTGGAGTTATGGGTAGAGCCATTCAGGTTAATGGGTTAAGAACAGGCTCACACACGCTCAGAAAATTCTCACCTACCAATGCTCTTCCTTATTCCTTTGTCTCGTTAGGAAAATAAAACCCGTATTTGGACTTGGTGCTTGGTAATCACCTCCATCCCTCCCTGACCCCAAGACTCCTAGTTAAAACAGTATCAGTTTCCAAATGGCTGGGTTTGATCGGCTTTCTACAGGGGTATCTCCCATTGCCTAGTGTAGTCTGAAACAAATGCGCCGCATCCTCAAAGCTGCAGCTATGAGCCTTAACATCTTGCCCCGAGCACATGAAGCTATATGTAATGACGGCAACTGGTAATGTTGAATTTTGAAACTTGAGTGACACCACTAGGAATCTGGGAAAAAAAATTAAAGGGAAAAGGGCATTAATCTATGTACAGTATAGTTACATTGTCCACTTCCTCTCTGTTAATTTAGAGACTGTCTTAAATTATTAAAGTTAATTTTTTTTTTCTCTTATGAAACTATGACTTTTGTGTAATACTGCTGACTTTCACATTATTTTGACGGTTCACAGTTGGTTTTAGGAGCAAAGGCTTTGACTAAGACAAAATACAAGAAGATACACATCAGACAAAACTGTCTTTGTGTAGAAGGAAAACATTCAAACATATACGACAAACAGATATAATAATTTCAGGGACAGAAATTATGAGAAATTCAGAAGAAACCATTATTATGTATGTGATGCAGACCCCCGCACAAATATGAGAAGTGATGTTTTGATGTATTATAAAGTGGGATTCACATTCTTACAATGCTTCCAGCATCCAAGCCTTGCAAAACAGCTCTTCTTGGGCGATAGAAAACAAACATTCCTTCCTCCTAAATAATTAGTGACATTTGAAAGTGAAGATGAGTTGTCAAAACGGCTCTATTCTTTGAGAAGAACATAGGAAGATATTTATTTATCTCCCAACTACACAGTTGGTTTTCTGTGCAATTTGAGAGTGCAGTGATATTGCCTCAGTTATCCCCTACAAAATAGCATTAATTATTCCTCACTCTACTGATTTAACATTGCTTCTCCACGTGTACCACAAAAAGGACAAGCACAGCGGGATTTTACTCTGTCTCAGTTCCACCTCTGTAGTACACGCATCTCCTTACTGCATATGCCTCCTCCTTCATTTAAATGCTTTTTTTCTTCTCTGTTGAGGCACAGGAACAAAAAGTCTGAGGTGGTTAGTGTTTTCAACTCAGCAGGTCAGCAGCTGAAAGTACATGCTGTGGTCCCGATTCCAGCAAAGCACTGGGACAGATATGCAGGGCAAAGCCCAGAGGTTCACCTTGATAAGGATTACCTCGATGTTTGCACTTAAGCAGGCTCTCAAAGGCTTTAGTAGAGTACAACTATCAGCAGCAGACAACGCATATGTTACATGTGTCCAAGTTTTTCATGTTGTAATGAACAAAGGCTGCTATAAATCCATGTCCCCATTTTTCATCATTCAAAGATCATCTACTACCATCCTCTTCTGATACCCAACTAAGTACCAAAGAGGAAGAGAATGGAGAAATCTGAAAAGACAGACACCTGTAATAATCAGAAATCGTTCTGCTAACAAGGAACAAGATGAGTGTCTCTGGGAAGAACTTATTTCACCTCATATCACAGAAGAGCAACAGAAAAGAAATACTGAGTAGTTCTTCAAAGTCTGTGTCAGGTTTTATTTTACTAAATGTATGTGATACGGCAAAAGTTATACTAACTGAAACACATGTGTCTGCCGTGGTTCTCTTTCCTTCTGGCTACTGCTTTGCACCATTTGCAGATTTGGCATACATGTCACCAGACATGGACTACTGCAAACCACACCTCCCAGGACCTCCATGGTAAACCTGTGGAGCACTGTCTGAGTTCTCCTAATAATCCTCTATTAATAAGATTTCTTTCCTCTTAATACAGATATAAACAGTAGCACAGATAAGCTGCAGTTTAGAAGTGCATATTTCCTTCCATTGATATACTCCTATGTAGGCATCCATTATAGGCATCTATACATTAAACAAATTAAGTAATCCCACTTTATTAGCCAGGCAAACACAGGAGTTCATTGTTTTTAAAAATATCAAAAGCCATTGTGGGCTTAGCTATTTTTTCTGAAGAGTGACATGACTAGACCAAAGCTGGGTTGTTTGTAGTCTTTTGCTTCAATTCATTGTGTGTAACAATCTTATAACAAAAGTTAAAATCACAGCAAGCAAGCCTCAGAAATTAGTTATAACTACAGAACGTCCAAAGAATATATAATACTCTGACAAAAGACAGATGATTTATTGCCTTTCCTAGTGTTATTGATAACCTTTAACTCATCAATAATGAGTGGGCGAGATGATGTATTCAGAGAATGAGTCCATGTTCTGTTTATGCAACAGCGTTTGATGATGAATGTGTTGCAAGGAGGAATGGCTGGGCGTTCGGAGCTGGGGAAGTTTCTTTGAAGGACTTTGCGGTCACGAGGAGGGAATAATACCACCCTGCACATTTTTTTAACTGAATCTCTTCTGATTTTCTTCTCTGGAACAGGTGTCAATTTTTTGGGTGCCAGTGAGTGACAAGTGAACCCCAGAGAAATTCTCTGCAGCTGTAGAATTGGCTCAGCAGGGGAGCGGTCTCCAAGGTAGGTGCAAATGTGTTTAGCTTTGAGAGACACTTGTGTTCTGGTTCTGTGCATTTATTTCTTCCCTTGTCCTGGGCAATGTAGTTAGAGCTACCAAAATCTAAAAAAAGAATCATCCCTGATGGGAGAGTTTTGTGTCAGAAAGAAATGATTGGTAGGAACAACCCCCTCACTCCCCAACCCATTCCTGGAAGTGGGCTAATTAAAGCACACTTGCTTCAACAGAGCAAAATCACTTCATTTTGATCTCTATCATTTTGACTTTCAAATTATATATTTCCATAGAATTTTAGATTACGTTTTCCTGAGTGTCTGATTTCCTAGGAAACTATTTAAATTCCATCTTTTCATTTGGGTTGGAAAGAGAAGGAAACTGAAATATAATAATTCCTTACAGGATAATTTCAACTATTACTACTGATTGGCAGGACTTCTTCTTAGGAATTAGATCAGAAGGTGCTTTAAGAGAAAGAAGAATTTCTAGTGAGGGGGGAAAAATTAGTAACAATAAAACTTGTTTTGAATGCAAATTTTAATTGATGGGGAAATAATTATAAAATTATCTGTCCCTGATGCTTTCTATGATCTTGTTTAAACAGAGTGCTTGCATTCATGCTTGGGATCCTCTTGGAGCATTTTTAATTAAGAATATGCACAATTCCTTAACTAAATAAAGACCCTTCTATCTGAAGGGTTGTTTATCTTCTTGGTAACTTAAGCACAGTATCACCTAATTCCTGCTGTAGGAGTATCTAAAAAAAGAAAACCTAGCAAAAAAATATTAATTTAATAGAAAGGAAGTAATTTTAGAGAGAGAGGTGTAAGGGTGCGGAAACAGTGCCACATAACAAGTCGTCTTCAGCAACTAAAATCTAAGCACTATTTAGAAGTGCCCTTAAATAATATCAACAGCCTGTGTGAAAAAAAGAAATGTTACATCTAGCACTGTGAACGAGTGATCTTAATAACATGCATGTATGTACTCCTGTTGTCCACAGACCACAAAGTACTGGAGAAGCACAGCTGATTTGAGGCTCAGGACACTTAACTCTCAGCAGACAGAAGAGTTCTGTAACCATCTACTTCTCACGGCTGAGGTGCAACAGATGAAATCCTTCAGCTGTGTGTGCTTCGAGCCAGGAGCTCTCTCAGATGTGGAGAACTAGGTGGCTTGATTTCATAAGGATCTGAATACTTCTACTTGAACATAGGTACTATGCCCACAACCCATCACAGACAAGCTTGAGAAAGAACTGCACCCCCAGGCACTGGTATTCATGAGGGGAAAACTGACATTTTTCAGTTTTTATAAATGTAACGGTAGGTTCTTTTTACAACCTTTTGTGGCTTATAAAAGAGTGTCAGCGAGAGAAGATTTCATAGCTTTGAAATAGTAGGAACGAGGGAGCGACGAAATGAGGCGAGGCAAAAATATCAAACAGGCTTAATTTCTCCAGCCTCCCTAAAAAGTGAAAATCTCTTTTGTCTGAATTTTGAGAACCAGTGCACTCTTCGCTTATTTCATTCAAACAATCTCACACAGAATTAAAAATAAATGAAAAGTTAGAAAAAAAACAGAGCCCTAAAATCACAATGATTATAAATCACTAAGGGATTAGAATGATTTTCCCCTATTGTGGCTCGCAGCCTAGAAACAGGATATACAGTAAGTGCTACCACTGTTAGCTAATGGAGATTCTCCTTTAGCTCAAGCGGTAGCGCTGTTGCTTTGGGATAGGAAGGCTGTGATGTCTTGCCTAAAGGGATATAAGTGTTGCAATTCAGGTCCCAGATGAGAAAAACTCTTCACATTGGTGCCCAATTAGTGATCTGATGCCTGGTGTTAAGTCTAATGCAATTTAGCACGCACCTGCTGAATAGCACGCATGCCAAATACCAACCGAACTGCTCCGGCTCTTTGTCTTTGTTCACGGAGAGTTGAACGTTTTGTTGCAGGGTAGGTAGTAGAGCACAGGGGCAAGGGGTATTTGCAAACATTTGCGCAAATGAAGTCTGCCACTTTGCTTCAGCAACATTTCGGAGCTGCTCCCATTCACTCTGCAGCAGACGGATATGGGTATTCACTGAGAGCATACCATGACTATATAAAAGTTATACTAACAATGGGGTAATATCTTACTATCCCGAGCGATGATAATCTGACCTATTGACCTAAGAGCCACCGCAAGAGGCATTTCCTGCCTTGACTTCACAGTTTGAAATATAGAGACGAGAGGGGACCTCCGATACCCTAGCCTATCTTATTTTATTCTTGTGATTCTGGATTTCTTGTGGATACTGTGGAAAAATGTAAAGTTTGGAAAGGATTTGAATGAGATAAGGTTAAAGGCAACACATAAGCTTGTAGTGAGCTGATATAGTCTTCTAAGGGTAGCGAGCTGACGTAGTTTTCTAAGGGTAGCTACAATTAATTCATTTAGATTAAAATAATTAAAAAGATGCCTGTCTAAGGCTCTAAACTCCCTCACATATCATTAATAGTACAATAAAATCCCAGAAGAATGAAAATAAGCATACTAACAGGAACTCAGCCAAGCAGCATCCTACAGAGACTCCTTTCCAACCTTTTATCATTGTGGGAAACATACCTTCTGCCCTGTTAAAGAATGCTATCAAGCAGGTGTCATCTGGAGACTCCTGTATGGGGCTATTCTGTGCCAAAAAAGGGGCTGAAGCTTTAGAGTCTCAGGGAACCCCGGAAAGCACCCAATCACCCCTCCACTGTGGAATAAGAGAGAATTCAACTTGGGCATCAACTACTGACCAGAGATAACAACTCTAGTACACACAGAAAAACACATTTAATTCGTATTCAAGCTAGTTTCAGGTTCTAGAGGTGTGGCAATTCTTAACAAACATGTTAAAATACAGAGGTGAGTGGACAACTGTGAAACTCCAGGGTGCCAGTATAATTTTTTTAGTGAGAATCCCTACCCAGAAAACAAGCTGCTGCATTTGATCTCTGAAGCTGTCCTAACTTCAGTCTTTATGTGTCTTTATAGTGTAACACAGGGTAAACCAGATGGCAACAAAAGGTTCCCAAAACATCCAAAGCATGGCAATAATCTCAAGATTATCAGTCAAAAGAAAAAGTTGCAATCTCTTAGCTAGACACAGCTGACTAGAAGGATTGGCAAATTTGCTATACACTCTGATTGCCAAACACTGGTGGAGGATCCAACCACCCACTTAAATTTGGATCCTAACTGGAAGCAAGGGCACACCAAGCTCTCATAAGGGTTCTAATTGTTTCTTGCCCCTTCTCAAGTGCACCACTGTTATCGGCATCTTATCTGATTTGGCAAGATTTCGTTGGTAGCTCCCTTTTTTCCGAGCTGCCATTCTAGGTATTTGCTCACATAATCCAAGTTAGAAAAGCAATCAAATGTCATGTGTTTCTAAGTGAAACTATGGAGTATAGCAAAATAACCAAATGATTTATGAGATGTGCGCCAGTTTAAAATTAAGAACGTGCACGTGTATGTAGTCTTTTATCAATAATTTTCTTACGAGAAAAGATCTGGGTTAAAATTAGAGCATACACTGCATTAATTAAAGTATGCCCATGGTGCTTTAGGAAGTGCACGTAAAAGCCTACGCCTCTTCCAACTCTAATTTGTGGTCCAGCAGAAAGAATTCCAAGTTGGAAATGGGAGGCTCTAAGGTGCTGCACCCTGAATGTCTCTGATGGCAATTTTCTCCTTGTCTGCAGTAGGGCCAGAATGTTACCTTTAAAGTTAAAGTTGCAGGTTCCTCTCTCAGAAGGCAAATGCACTCCTGTTAGTAGCCTACAAAGAAACAAAACTCTCAGGGCTCCTTATCGATCTTTTCACCCCACAAAGAGACACAAAGACTGGAGGCGACAGCAGTTCAAAGTGGAATAAGATTAATATTTGTAACAGTAACTATTTTAACAAGAGGACTTGTGAAATTATGGAACAATGGAAGTTCTCCTGGAAGACATGTTTAACCAAAGTTACTGGGCTGGATTTTGGATGTGCTGTGTGAAATAAGGCAGGCTGGGCCATGCAAGAATTCGAAGTAAATTAACTATTTGAATGATTTCTTGTGAACTTTAAACCCATGAAAAACAGATGTATTATCTATCTAACATCTATGATCTAAATCATAAAATCTTTGATTTTGACAGAACATTCTCACAGTCAGAAGCAAACTCCACTTGTGCATTAATTTTTAAACCTCATTTGGTAGAACTCAAAACTTGTGAAAACTTTAACTCTTCGTGCCACCATTGAGAACTACTCATCTTCTGTGCTGCCATAAGTGAAGCCAACAATATCTGAAGTTCACCCTCTGCTACACAACTAGGACACATGGCTTTGTTATTGCTTTTGCTTGCTCACTGCTTTCCATACAAAGCAGAAAAAGGCCGTGTTAATTAGTTGCACAAAATTCGGCGTGCTCGCTCTGAGAAAAAGTAACTTTTTTTCCTTTAATTTCTGGACATCTTTTGATGAGCCACCCAGTACTGACTCAGCGGTGCTGGACCTTCACTTGGGGCCCAGAACTCTGCAGCTGCTCTAGCTCTGCATTTGCCTAGAGCAATGTGCCAGCTGTCTCTGACTGTATTACACCACAGTAATGCGAACAACTGGAAGCAATAATGCGTCTCCCCATTTGCCTAACAATACCAACATGAACAATAATTCAGAAGACTGAAGATTTGTGCTGTAATTTAATAAACCCCATGCACATTTCTACAATTGAGTATCACATCTGTGCAATGGATCCTAGAAGTGTAATATTCTTTTATAAGGGACCATTAACCAATCTTAAGTTTATAGGTTTCCTTAAATCTTTTTCATCAGCTGTTAAACTACAGTAAAGAGAAAATGGCCTCTTATGAGACAGGGGATAGTAAAATACAAAGACTGTGATTAAACGTCAATCAATTAAGGATTATATTATAATAAAAATGCTGACTGATGATTAAAATGGGTACTTTCTGGCAGAATTTTATAAGCAACATTAAGAATTGTTTTAAAAAGTCAATAGAATAAACCCCACTTACGCCTTACTATGTATCAGGGACACTGTCTTAGATAGGTCTATTTAGAGAGGAAGAGAAAAAAGAATTGTTATTCTGACAAAAATACTTAAGAAGCAGTTTGTTGTCAATCTCCACATTAAATAGGAAACACTTCTTTCTGTCATTTATTTTATTACACCCCTGACTCCTCCATTTTAAATCCATTTCTGAATGGAGTAAATAATGCTATATATTTTAGTTTCAGCTGGCATTTGGCAAGTTCATGCAACTAGGCTACATTTCATGAAAACAGGTAACAGATCATGCAGTAAACAATATAAATAAGCAACACACAAAATATTATTTCATGTAACAGACCTAAGAGAATAACCCAACTGAGGCGGGGGGAGCAGTAAATGCAATGTTTGTATGTGTCTTTTTTCTGAAGATGCTTTAGTGATCTTTTATGGAAAAATCCTATGGAATTTAGGATTATACTAACAGGATTTACAGAAACTCATACACTGAGAGAACACTAATAGCAAATAATAAGCTTTTTACAGTTCATATGAAACAGCCAGCAAAATGCTGTAGCAGGAATATAGTTTTCTATTAAATTCTACAGTCTGTTTCAAGAGAGCAATAGAAAAGTCTTCATCTTTATAAGGGAAACTCCATATAATGTGCATCTTGCCTAATAGTCACTTCCTGTGCTCCTGCTCTCCGACTGCTTAGTGGTTGTGGATAAAAACAACATTACCATATAGTCTTTTATCATTACATTTTTGTTTTTTCTTATTGCAATTCAGCATCTTTCAAAACAAGCCACATTTATTTCTCCATCTTCCTTGGACTGTGCAGGTGTTTGCCAAAGATCACCTCTGCTTTACAAAACTATCACTTCCATTTCTGCATGGATCATACTAACCCTTTTAGAGGACATTAATGTTATGCCACACTTTCTCACCTTCTTCATAAACTCCTCCCACTTTGCTGCTTTTTCCTTGTTCCTGTCTCTTCAACAGCAGGCTAATTCTTCCTACTTGCTTTCTTCTTTTAACCTCTACATAACCCTTACAGCTACTCTTCATCTTCTTTCTACTTTCATCCTCTTTTTAACTCTTTGTTTTACGTGCTTCTTGTCTTATCACAAGTATCTCCTAAGCTTCACATCCGAGAAGTAGAGGCTGTGTATGCACTGAAGTGAAGACAGGTTTCTTAGGAATTTGAGTCTTGAGCTTGAGAGACAGGTATTCAAGAAAGCAGTCTTCAACTCAAATTTTGATTAAAATTCACCACTGGGATCAAAATTGTTAGGCAGCGGAGAAAGGCACAGACATACAAACAGCGTGGCCCCCTATTGTCTTTGGGAAATTAGGCTGAAAACTACTCTTGTATTCTTTTTATCTCTCCAGCTACCACAGTGTTTCCATTCTTGTTTGTCTCCATAGCCATAGGATGCCCAGTGTACAATTCCCTATTGCAGGTTCCTACGTTGGTCTTCCATTCTCCTCCACCTGATTCCTCTTAAAGAGTAGTGGCACCAAGAACAGAATAGGTACTAAAAAACATTGTTCTTCCTTGGGCTTTATCCTTCTCAGTTCTCTCCCTCTTGAACAGATTCCCCATTCCCATTTCCCGTTACTATCCCAGATGCCATTCTTAGCTCCCCACTTTTACGCTATTAGATCTTGCATTTAACAGAGCACATCTGTAAGCAGACCTTTCCCTGCTTTTTGAATGTCTTAACAAAAATTAATTTAAGATTGGAAAGAAAATACTGTTTATTGCAAAACCTCTTTCATCACTGTTGGCAATACTAGCAATTCCCCGTTCACCAGGACATAACATCAGTATTCTCTTTGACTTTTTAAGTCTTACTCAGTACAGTAAAGAAGAGCAGGAATTTGCTGAGATAGGTATGTAATCAAAATAATTTGCCCTAATTCTCCAGTTGGTCATTATAGGGTGGAATTAAAATCATTCATCTTTGGACATATAATGCAGACATATCCAAGCTCATCATTTCACCTCCTTACCCTAGATTCCTTTTATGGTCAAAGTGTAGGGAAGTATTTCTAGAGAGATGAGTTTACTCTGAGTAAGTAGTCTCGCCTAAAGATCAGCACAGTGGGTCAGCTTCCTAATTGACTCACACTGCAGCCACATCATCACTAGACTCGATATCGAAGAAGGGGAGAGGAGAAGAACCTCTGTCTGATGGTGGAGGATGAGACAAGGAAGGTTTTCCTTTCTTAGAAGCAAATCATTTAATCAGTTCAACTATTAGGTCAAACCCTGCTCTAACTGGACATCAGATTGGAGCTGAGCCACATGCTCTGAAGGTTCTCAGAAGTTCTTACAGGGGGAACATAATTAAGAGTGACAAGGACTTGGGAGTACACTCTCAGTCATGTGACACCACAATGTGATGTCATGTGGTCATGTATTTTATTTTTTAATGGAAGTCACTAAAGAAATAATGATCAGGTCAACTGTTACACTGTATTTTTTGTCTCTGGAAAAATTTTCTTCTATAAATTCATGTCTACTCCACATACAATCTTTAGAGTTGACATCATTTATTTGAATGGGAGTCCTGCTATTAGAAGTAGCACAGAATCAGGTCGTTGTATGTACAGTTTAAAAAAACAACAACTACAGTTGATCAAGGAGTTATAAACACCTGGTTTGGAAAGTCACTATAATATCAAAAATGCAATTATACTGATGTACGAGTTTACTGTTCCATAATCCAAACCTTTTACAGTGGCAGAGTAAAAGCGACTCTGACCCTAACCTGGATAAAAACCTTCTCTAGCTGACCTCCTCTATTATGTGTCTTTCTCCCTTTTGGCATCTCATGACAGTAATAACCTGGAAATTATCTTCATCTCCTGCCACTTCTTGACAAGCAGGCTAGAATATCTCCCAAGAGATGTTGTCAGTTCACTGAAGAATAATAGTATTAATGAGGATATAATAAAGGAAAACCTTATAGGTCACCAGTGTATGTATATGTTTGCATCCTGGCAGGAGTGAAAATTAACTGAATGATTGTCCTGAAACAGCAAAGGAGCTATTCTCGCATTTCTTTTGTATACAAACAGACTTTAATGTAAATTTTGGTTGTGTGAGAGCAACCAAAAATAATGTATTAGGATATATCCTAATAAATATCCTTTAAAATATGGGCTTGTTCTTTATAACTTTCAGCAGTCATGCCTCACTGACAAAGCACTGGAATTTGGTGTGTCTGCTCCGTGTCTCTGAAGTCACCCACGGAATGTGTGTAAGTCATGCGGCATGAGGGTTTTGGTTTTTTTTTTGATGGGTGGAAATGGAGGGGTTAAAAAACCCCTTTTAAAGAATAAAAAATCCTTTTGTGTTTCAGTCTAACTTATCACACATATTGAAGTAATAGTGAGGATAGTAGGTAAAAATAAAAAGAAGTAAAAATAGAAGATGTTTTGTGAGATAAAGTATTCTACTAAGAAGGTTAATAATACTTGGGATATTCCCTCTGAAATATAGTAAAAGTTTATCATTAAGTTTTCTCTGTCATGTATTAATTGTAATAAATAGGGTGGGTGGGGGTTTCTTTCATGTAGTATCTCAATAAAAGCATTCTCTACAGTTTTATTCATTTTATTATTCGGGTACTGGACTGAATTTTAAAATTGAGGTTAAAGCTAATCAGAAATCAGAAAAAAGCTCGCAGGTTACAAACTGAATCATTCTCTCCATCCTTACCGTATGGTCATTTTTGCTGATGCAAGACATGTTTTATCCAGCTATCACAGTCTTTTTCCTCCAAAGATTGATGACTGAAAATGCTGCACTAGTAGTTATCCATCACGTATGCCTATGGATGACCACAGCCTTGTCTGTGATCTGTTCTCATACCAATTAAGTTTGGATCTCTGCCAGCTACAGAGCCTTGTTACGCCACTCAGAGAGAATCAAGGAACTTGAATGATTTCCTGATTATTATAGATTATTGAACCCCTTCCAGCCTACTTGTGCTGAAGGCTGGACTTGAAAAAGACAACTCAAAAGCCAAAAGTGAATGAGATACTGTAGGGTCTGCTCTTTAGAGCACTGTGCTATTTTACTTAAAGCCAAGCAATGTTGTTTTGATTGGGAACTGAGAGGTTGCAGAGCCGGTTCAGGAAACCACCTTTAGAGAAGCAAATAGTGACACTGTAAAAGTGTCTTTTTCTGAGATGTTTCTTCTATAAAATCCCCTCCTCGGCCCCCAACACCAACACTCTTAGGAAGCATGCAACTCATATTTAAAGTCTCTGGCCATACTGTGAGTGGTAATAGGACAGTTTTAAGAGACAGAATATTTTTTTTTCTTGATTGCCTCAGTTTACTGTTTCTTATACATTGTTATTTGATATCATTTATCAAATAAGTATAATACAGTTATCCATCCCAAGAAACAGCAAAGCCATTTTTGTGACCCAAACTTAGAAGTAGAATGTACTAGCCAGTTTAAATTATTCTTCCTTTCAATGCCATACACTCTTTAGAATAATTTTTAAGAATTAGAAAATGTTGCTGTGACTTATTTGCGTGCCAAGTGTATGACCAAAGGGATACAGCAAATTCTACCTTCACGTTTCAATCTCCTATGTCAGATGTTTTTCTTGTTATACTTCTCTCTTCTGAGCTGCTGAGGAGCATTATACTAGTTTAGTTTCACCTATATGTAGCTCCTGGAGTGCACCAGACAAGGAGCTCATGAGCAAGGTTAAGGACTTCAGATTTTTTTCGTATTAGTCCTATGGTCACTTAGGCATAAAACCATGACTGGATTTGCCACCTTACTTCCCATAAGTTGACAATATTCTTTACTATAGGTCTAGTCATTTACATCACCTTGACTGTGCAAAGATATCTAAGCAGAAGTGAAAAACAGGTCTCAAATTTCTAAGTGTCTGGTTTGGGACTTCACATGAAGTGGGGTCTAGATACCTATGCAGAAAAAGATAGATAAAAGAATTGAGGTAATACCAAAAGTCTAGAGAAAGCAGTGGAATATAAGCATGGGAGAGTGAAGTGATTTCTTGATTTTCAATCAGCATGAATGTTGAATGAATTCCTGAACAGAATTTCCAGAAACCTCTTGCCCCCAACCAGTTATTCCAGGGAAGACAACAGTATCCGTGATACCATGGATCTGAATAACCTTCCATTATGAATTAGGAAGGAATTTTGCCTACTGAACAAAACTAGCACGAAAGCTCTTGGGTTCCTAAGGCATGGAAACTCATGTGCACATATTGTGTGCTTGCATCTGTCCTATCGCTGGCTTTGATAGCTTTGCACAAATTTTTAATCACTTTGGCAGAAAATTTCTGTAAAGTTGCAGAGCTGAGTAGAGGGGAGACAGCCCAAAGCAAAGGGCTGTCACACAGGAGCACATTGTCCAGACATAGGTTGATAAACTCCACTAGTTTCTCAAATTTCTTACAACTTCAGGAAGACAGACCCCAGTCAATGGAAATAAGATTTTCACAGATTAATAATAGACATCTTAAAATATTATCTTGTAGCCGTTTGGAGGCCATAGAAGACTGAAAGAGCTAATTTCCAGAAGAAAGTGAAACAAATTTTGGAAAACGGGTACTCAAGGTTGAATGTACCTTACAAAATGACAATGAAAATGTAGATGTTTACATCTAGGTGTGCATTTGAGCAGAGATTTCAATTCACCTGTCCAAACATGGATAAAATATTACAATTTCTGTTGCTCCTGAGTACCTGAAACAACCACCCGGGGTTGGCAGGTATTGTACAGGACCTACGGGAGAAAGGCATAGTATGGGAACTCATCTGAAGGCCAGGAGGAACATGATAGGGCACCTGTAAAGGGACATGCTAGGACATCAGTAGACACCTCTGTTTTGGAAATTTAATATCCTTTCTGAACTGACCAAATACAAGTTTAGTGAGCCAAAGAGTTTCTTAAACTCCAGTGACTGTACTCACTGGAGTGCCATTGACTGCACTGGGAACGTAGACACATAGTTGACACAGATATCTACATCACAAACCTTAATTTAGGTATCTTAATTTGCTAGCTGGGTCCTGTCCCTCAAGCACCTCTCCTTCTTAACTGTTTAAACAGAAGCCAGGGATGTGATCAGCAATGAAGCAGACTGTCTACCAAAGTGGCAGAGTTAACCCGCACTGGAGGTATTAAATGCCTGACATAGGAGAGGGGTTGTGCATGAAGAACTTTGAATTAATGAAATTGTGACCAGCTGCTTAAAGTCTGCCTGTTGCAGATGATGTTCAACTAACAGCCCATCTAGCTGCTTGTGACTGCTTCTTGTGTGGGCAACCCCTGCTTCATACTGTATCCAGAATGGATGTGTTCTACGTGGAAACAATAAAATGAAGATTTCTTTTCTTCTAGCTTTCTCTCCCCAATGCCCTCTCCTCTCCTTGTGTTCTGTCCCAGGCTCCCAGTCTCCCCCTGCTATGTTTTGCTGTATGACTACATGACACAATAGGTGTAGAGAAGTAATCAAAAATAAAGAAAAAGTCTTTCATTAATGGAAAATTTCTGGTATGTGAGAACTTGAATGCGAGTTTATGGCTGTGGTATAAAACATGAGTAGCCGTCTAATCAGATTGAATCTTTGGATAGTCACTATTCACACTCAGGTTCTAATCAATACTTGATTTCAATTGTCTCAGAAAGCCCACCCTTCAGTTATTGTCTAGCCTTTTACAGAGAAAAATACATTTTGTGTTGCAATATTGCTACAGCCAATATTTGTATTTTAGTTGGTTTTTTACATTTTCTTATTTCTATACTGACTTTCCATAACGAAAATATTTTTCAAATGTATGTATATGTGATCCTTGCTTTCATATAAAAGCACATTTTGAAAGCACACACTAAATTTCGTTATTCTTAAGTAATAAAGAAAGTATAATAAATGGCTTTTTTTCCTTTCTTAAAAAATAAGGTCTAGAGAAGATAATTTACTTTACAAACCCAAGTACATGTTAAGTAGGCTAACACCTAAGGCACTGGAGATTTTTATTAGATTAAAAAAAAAAAAATACTTTCCTGGTTGCCACTTCACTGAGATTAATTAAGACACTGTTATGCATCTTTTCTCTTGATTGTTATAGGAAACTCTACTTTTCCGCTATTTCCCCTGCCCTGCTAACCCCTCAAACTGAGGCAAAACCCACTGACACTCTTTCTGGTTAAATCAAGCTATAATGAAATACTTTCTTGGTGACTCGAAGACATCTCAAAGGAAAACACAGTAAAGGAAATGTCAGGCATGCATCCTTTAATTTTTTTCCTTCCCGAAATCTTGCAGTAGATCCTGAGTGACTCCACAACAGTGGCTACAGAGTAGGACCCTTAAATAAAACATCACAAGTGTTTAAAACTGAAGGCTACATGCAGGGAGGGGACAAAACCCTCTTAAGGACCAGTACAATAAAAGATCCAACATTCTGATCACTGTTCTGATTTTTTTAAATGTATTTTGAAAGGTCTTCTCAGTCTTGTTTTGGAATGGTGGATTGCATTGTTGTAAAACACACATGGATGGATGGCTGAAACTGTGGTCTGCATACACTAGGTGAAATGTATCTATTGACTTACAAGCTGGCTGCATGTGTCAAAATGCAATCCGGTATTTTTGTAATAATAGCTAGCAGTCATAGCTGTAAATTATTTATGGAGACTATTCAGCGCAAACAGGTTAGTGCACACATCCTCTTCAGCTTGACTGCCCTGGTTTTAGATCACTCAGACATTCAGCTCCTCAGAGATCTGCTCTTATCATTGCAAACCCTAAAAAGGTACCAAAACTGCAGTCATTTCAGCAACTCAAAGCAGCTCAGCCATTTGCTAAAGTTCTACCTCAAGGTTCAGTGAATAAACACCATTCCAGCCCACCTCTTTCACACCCACCCTGGCCCTGGCGATGTAAGTTAATATCAGACATGAAGAGAGATCGATCTCTAGAGCTAAGACTCCGGTGTGCTTCACTATCTTTGTGCAGAAACATGGAAGAATGTAGATAGCAAAGGCCACTGATGATCTTAACACAAAGTGACATTTCACTAATGTTGTGTTTCAGAAGATGGGAAAACGACAGCCACCCAATGAGTACTTCTGGTTAGATTTAAGCAAGTACAGCGCCCTATTGCAGTGCAGTACACTGATTTTCGTATACACACAGCTATTGAATCTCATTAGCATTTTGCCCTCACCAGTCCATTTCAAGCAGCTGCACCTACCCTACACAATCAGAGGGCTGGGAGTTACTGAATTTTAAGTTTGAACAACAGCAGTGCCAGACATAACAAATCCATCACATACAGAAAAATCCCAGGACCTGACTGCTGTGACAGATACAGTATGTCAAAATATTTACTGTGTATTAGTCTCTCTCTAGGACAAGTTCAGCCAGCAAGAGCTTTGTAGGGGCTGCTTTTGCCACAAGATATTCCTGGTAGTTCTGAACTTCTGACAGTGGTTCAATTTAGTTCTGCTCAGTCGTTAATTTGCAAAGGGAATAAAAGTTTAAAATACACTAATAGCACTGACCTCTACCAGTTCTGGGCGGATTTTCTTGTGGATAATTTTGGCAACAAGCAGCTTCTGCCTCAGTCTCAGGAATTTGGATTTCAGCATTGCGTTTATCGTCCGTGACGTTGGGCAAAGAGAAAAAAATCCTTGCGGCCACGGTTGCAGGGTGAGAAAAAGGGGACGGAAAACCTGTACAGAGGCAACAAGACACCATTTCTCTTCCATCCTTCAGCCTCCTTGCCTGGCTGTTGTACAACTTAGACCACCACCAATTGCTCTAGCACGGTCCCCTGTTGGGCCAAGAAGAAATTCCCTATCCTCACACAAGCAGCTGCTAGAGACTAGCCAAAAGTAACTCCAAGGCATATTCTCAAGGAGAAACCTGCCTGGGGCTGAGGAGATTGGGCAACTGAAATCAGCTCTTCATACTCACTAACATCTCAGAGCTCTTCTTGTCACACAGCTAGAGTCTCCGGGGAAGAATCCAGGCCTGCTTACGCTCATCCTCCCCAGGGAATCTGGCCCTACATCTGACATAATTTCCTATGCAGATAGCGAAAAACATGCTTTGCCAAAGACCCATGAAGGATGGAAGCTTGCGCAATTAAATATGCACAACGTGGCAAAATGACAAGGGCTAAACGCGCAGCAGCGAGTAGATCTGTCTGTAAGGAGGAGAATAATGGCAACACAACCCAGTATTCGTGTGACATGCGGCGGTGCTGGTATAAATGTGATATTGAGTTACTAACTCCTGTGGCGTGATAATGGTCCCGAGTTTCAAATGGACCACGTAACAAGAGGTCAGAGCCCGTGCATGCCAGACGCTGTCATTACATTCACATTTTCCCCTTTTTTCCCCCCTTCTTTTCCTGGTCCTGACAGTAAAATTAGCTCAATGAAAACATCAGCCAGGAAGTCTGGCTGGGAATGCAAACAGTTAATCAACGCCCACATCACAGGGCTAAGAAACAAACACCTCTCTCTAGCGTTCCTCTGTATTACACCTTTAATACAGCTGGGACAAGGAAGATGACTCAAATGTAAAATCAGGAAAAGATACATACAAAGAAGTATATGATCATAAAATTATACGATTTAAAGGTAAAATTACTGAAATAGAATTATATAATTCTCCAGTTAAAGACAGCTGAAAAAGAAAAGCAAACCCAGCATCCTGGATACATTTTGCAGGAGTCTGGGAGGGATTCTACAAATCATAGGAATTTTTGGGGGCAGTTTTCAGGTGTAATTACTATAGTTGTTCAATATTTTAAAACTGGAACAAGCAACAAAACACAGAGTAGTTTTTCCTCATTCATACACTGTTCTGGCTTTTATTACGATGCCAAACAGCCTGAATCTGTATTCCCAGTGAACCACACAATTCCCACTGCC
Source organism: Chionis minor (assembly GCA_013398295.1). Classification (NCBI taxonomy): domain Eukaryota; kingdom Metazoa; phylum Chordata; class Aves; order Charadriiformes; family Chionidae; genus Chionis; species Chionis minor. The sequence goes on along the minus strand of VZSF01007709.1, from coordinate 53,107 downwards.
TGAGCATGCGTTCATTGCTCTGTGTCAGGCCCAACGTATCTCAGGATGGGGAAAAAGCTCCATACAGGAGGGTGTGAACTCAGAGCATACTGCACAAACCCTTATTGTGAATACATACACCTCTTGGCTCTTAGTGCTAAATTATCTGCGATCCTTCTTTATAAATTGGAGAGACACCAGCATCTTCTGAAGATTTATCCCATCTGAGATAGTAGCAGAAATTAATTTCCTTCTGCATGTGTCAGAGGGCAATGCAGCCTGCATATTATCTTGAATTACTTTTGGAGCTGCCCACGTTTCTCTGTCCCCTACAGAAGGAGATTCAGTGATATCAGCTGGCATTGTTAAAGGCTGAAGTTAGATGGGAACTTCCCATGCTAGTGATTCAATGTACACAAATGGAAATACTTTATTCCAACAGAAGTGAACCATTTAGTTCTTGCAACTTTTTAATTTCTCTCACATATTTTTATTTGAAAGGTTTCTTTCCAATCGTAAAATTAAAGGCAATTAATCTGTTTTCAAGAAGACTGACTTCAGCTTTCATATGAGGTGCTCTATAATTAAGATAACTCTGCCATTAAAAAACATTTTGTAGTTTCTTTTTACAACTTTATTTTATTTTTTTTTTTATATTTACAGCACACGTGTTACTGAAATAGGGTATAACTTTCTAACCAAAATTCAGTATTTTTAAATAGAGCAATTTCCTTCTCTTGCTTATATCTGACATAAAGTAGCAACAAATGCAGACACCTAAATCATTTGATTACATGGAATTTTTAGACTGGCTTTATAAACTCTAGAATATATTGGACGCTTCTGAGGGAGAAACTTGGCAATGTTTAAAACTGGTGCCATAAAAGGAAAAAGTTCTTCATATGGGATTTTGAAAATCAGACAGCTGATAAGTTTAAGAAGTGCTGCAAAGGTTAATTAGTATTCTCACAGTGAAGGTACAGTATATGTGCATCTAATTGAAATACTCAAAAATCAGTTTAAGGAGGAGAAAAAAAATCACAAAACACTCAAAAAAATATGGAAAATGTGGAAAATCTAAGACAACTGAAGTGTTGTCTTCATAGGCTACATTAAGTCTTTCAGTCCAAGCAACTCAGCTCCTAATATTCAATAGCATGTTCTCGATATAGATATGTATGCATGTATACGTGCACATCAATACTCATATATGAAGGTCTGGGCATATATATGATAATCAAAATTTTTGGTTGCATTCCTCTTTAGCACAAGGAATTTGTATCATGTTGACACAAGACCTTATAGCAACACTAATGCAGAAAGCTAAAAAGGTTAATATCCTCAGTAGACAGTATCATTTCATCAATAAGAGAACTATTCAATGACCCTGTATTGGAGTGAACTCAGCATAATCAATTAGGTTTGTCAAGTAAACAGATCTGTCCCTTTGGCTGCTGTGTAACTTGATATTTCTTCCTGTTCTTACTGACTCTGTGAATGGAGAAATAAAATACCCTGAAATTATACCAGCTCTGACTGAGGAAAGAGAGCTATTTAAAAAAATGCTTCACTGAAAGTGTCTGTCATTCTTAATCAGAGGTTTTTGTCTTCCAGCAGAGAAGGGCAGTAGGACAAGGCTCAGTCCAGCACCACAGAACGCTTAAACAAAAACTGTGTTTTCCATGTTTTGATGAATTAAATGCAAATCAGTTGGCAAGCAAAATAACTAATGTGCGCCACACCACTTGACATAACTGACTTGAGTAATTATCTTCACAATGTACCATCCTTTGCTTGCTTTATCATTTGTCTTTTTCTTGGTTTTGTTTTGGCCTTTAAAAAAATAATACTGTAATTACTATAACACTAATTTGAAAGTAATGATTTCTATACACATTAGCAGGCTCTAAGACACAATCTATGATAGGTCATGAGATAGTGGTCTCAGACTGGCCTCGTGTAGTTTGCATTATGAAAAAAAGCATGGGAAGGAGAGATCATTACTCTGCATAATTAGCAGGCTTAATTAAAAAATGGCCTGAGATATCAGCTGTAGCACCAGCTCAACAAACCCCCTAGGGCTTGTTCATGGATTCTGCAGCACTCTGATTATACTAGTATGAATCTAGAAATAGCCACCTGGAATCACTCTCTCAGATGGACATTTGCTAAGTGCTAGTACACAGTTATTAAATCCGTTTGTTTGGCACAATTTTATAAAATGAGAGGTGCTTTTAGACCTTTAGCAATGTGAAAAGAAAGCATAGCCAGCAAGGTGGAGTAATTCATTCTGTGAGGTTTCCAGCATTCCTCCCTTCTAATAAATGAGGGCGTTCAGAAATGTATTCATCTAAATTTCTCAAGTTCTATAAACCCTAATCAGTTTGGGTTTGTCAAACAGAACCCAACAATGCAGCTTAAAAAAAATATTACCTCAGGCTTGAATATCTACATTTCAAATCAAAGTGGACTGAAATCTGAATTCCTTTATGCACCTCAGATTTGTGATATTCACGTAAAATCTTGCTCAAAATTTAACACCTCTCCTCTTCTACTTTTCTGTCCATGATGGAAAAGCCATAATGGTTCCTTCTGAAGTACATCGAAACCTTTCCTGCACACTACTGACCACGTAAACAGACTGCTCATTCTAGACAGGCAGTCGCTTTTGCAGAACGTATCTGGGGCTAGATAGCAGCTACGAACATAACTGAGGTTTTTAGGGAGTGAAGGTTTTCCTGTGTTATTAAACCAGAGAATGGTTTGATCCAGTCAGAACATAATCATCCAAAGTGGAACATCACTAAGATATTGGAGCTAGCAGTGATGATTAAAAGACAAGTTCTCTTTGATAGGTACATACTTTACATGAGTTGGCAGTTAAAAGTTGCGATCCCACCAGAAAGGCAGGCAACTAATGTAAAAAGGGCTTTTATGGGCTGACTGTGGGGGATTTTTATCTTCAGAACTGTTATTTATACCTGTTTAATAAAGCTTATTACTACAAGGAGGAAATCAGAGACTTTGTTTATTTGACAGTAAAAACATGACCTTGTGTTCTTCCCCTCAAAACCTCTGGAGCTATGAACAGGAAATCCCAGAGGTCCAGCCCATGACGGCTGGGTGCTCTGCAGCCCCCCATTTGAAACCAGAGGACCTCCGCTGCCGTGGGACAATTGAGCCCACCACCTCTCTGGGAGGCTGCCCTGAGCCACACTGATGTCACGCGTCAGGAACCTGCCCTCTCCAGAGACCCATTTAAGTACAAATCCTATTAAGATATTTAGATAATATGGCAAGATGCTTCTTTTTATGTGCAGCCCTTCCAGCTGATTAGACAGGGAAATCCTTACTATCTAGTCAAGAAGCTTTCTGGCATGTTTAACGTCTTGGGAGTGCATTTTTGTGTTTCTTTAGGTTACAAATATCCTCCTAGGAACTTATCTATCAGAGGAAGGAGAAACTGAGGAGTATACATGTCTGTGGGGACCAGACGAAAGTTTCTATTTCATGGGAGAATCCTGAACCAACAAAGTCCTGAAAGGGAATGAAATATCTTGTATGATGTATTCTCCACTGCTGAGTACAAATAGTGTGCTTTTCAGCAGGAATGACAAGAATTTCCCTATTCCTAACTAAAAGCCATGAAGGAAAAGTAGAAATCACTGAGAAAAATGACTGAAGGGTAAATCAATATGAGGTGAAATGTCAACAAGCGGCCTGCTGCTAGTCTGCCAAAGAGTATTTAATATGTTTGTTTGATATTATTCACATTCTTTTAAAAATTATGTGAGTGAGAGATAGACTCACAGCAATACAGCCTTTTTGTCTCAGTGAGAGAAAAGGCTTTACTGAGAAACATGTGCTGATCTGAAAGTGGTGTTTATCCCTAGAGCTTTGACACCTCTTGAGGGTTAGCCATTACTGCAAATGCAATGACAATCTTTCAATACAGACAAATTAGCTATTTTCTGGAGAGCTAATTCAGTTCTTCAAGTTACATTAATTTATCACAGTTTAATTACCGCTAAAATTATACTAATTCAAATTAGAGGTGGCAGTCATGTAACACATGTTGTTTGATACCTCGTGTGAATTCTTGAAAAATAACATTTGTTCTGTTAGGACAGGACCTAGTAATTTCCAGCTATAAGGATGCATGCGTTTGACAAGGATTTTTAACAGCTCCTAGCTGAGACAGTTTCTGTAGATTTCTGTCTTCACCTCACTATGCACTTTTTCATAAGCTGCATTCCAGCTGTTCTCTGGGATGGACGGTGTTTCTTGGCATTTTTCAGTCTTATGTTCAAAATTGTTACAGTTCTCTAATTAAAATACTGCTCTAATTACAAGGCAAGGAAATTACAAGGAAAATTAATAAAACTAAGAATAACACAAAAATGTTTCCATAATTCAAATACACATGTACGTCTGAAATGGGACAGGATCAGTATTCCAAAAACAGAAGATTAGACCAAAAATACAAATAAAAATAACAGGGAAGAAAAGCATGGAAACCAACCATAAAATGCCAGGAAGGTAAACAGCTGACACATATGTAAGCTCAACTGAGAGGGATATAGGAAATAGGCAGGAGAGGAAGAGACTTCCTGGGTCAGCACGGATACTTGTGTGATACAAGCCTTTTGATAAATGCATCAGATTGCTATTGTAAAACTACTGAGCCTTTTCCTACCTGTATTTGTGCCGAAAAGCTGTGCCGGTGTCCTGTTTTAATGTGTGTACTTTCTTCTCATTTTCAATATAAGTTCAGTCTCAGCAACTCTAAACGCGCGTTATTCCACAAACACTTCCTCCTTTATACTGAACAGGTCTCCCTTACCCAACATACCAACCCTCTTGATGTATGGAAAACAATACTTTCCCCTTTCACCTTCCTAGTCTTTGCTCGCATTTCCTCTCTTTATTCCCCTGATTACATGAACAAGCTCCTTTGCACCTGTATCTGGTTGAGTTCCTCCTTCTTAAAACTGGGGGAAACAGAATTGCACTTAATATTTCATGTCTTTCACACGTAACTTGTACAGACACCCCATTAGTTCTTTTCCCCTGTGGGGAATATCTCTGCCGCATACTTGCTTGGCTTTGCCCCAGCTAGGACCAGCTGGTGACTCACAGACATTGAGACATCAGTCAACAGCACACACGGATCTTTCTTCTCAGTCTCTCGCACGTGCTGAACTCACAGCTTGTAGCTAAATTTCTTCTTATCGATCCCCCCCTCCATACATCACTTTGTTCTGCTCCATCGAACTGAAGAACTCTGAAACTTAAATGCAACATTTTAAATCAATGCGCTTCAGGATAAGCATTAAAATCCACATTTAATAAAGAATTCAGTGGGAACTCCTAGGAAAGCATCTGAGTTTTCATCAAAAGCCTACCAGTTTCTAGGTACTCAGATACTGGTTTTCGTAACAAAAAATAATCAGATCTCTTTACTTTTCAAGTCAAAGCCTAGAATTTTATCCTCTAGATTCAAGCACGATGTTGTACACAGCTGTTTTTGCACCATTTGGAGCATTGCTTGTCTTCTTTATTTCTTCAGTTCTCTAGCTCCAAAATTTTTAAAAAATATATCTGAGTAATTGTCCTCTAGAAAGTTCCAGAGGCATCCTTTTGATCCACAGGTCTCTCTGAGAAGAGCTGACATGAATGCCATCTTAACGTAACAGAGTTACTCCAAGGACTCCTGCAATATGCAGAGCTAGAATACGAGGAGAAATGAATGAAAACAAAGTTATTACGGAAAAATTTCTGTTGTTGGTTGGGTGGGGTATTTTTCTCAGTACATTTCCAAACAGATCACATATATCTTGTGTGATTCATCTCATCTAACTTTAGCCATTTGAAACCTATTCATGTTATCCTGGCTGGGGTTTTAGGAAGTTTTCCTCTATAACCAATGGAGACAGATTTCTTACTCTTTCCAGCCTAAAATAGGTGTTTAAGATAGATGGCATTTAATGTTTTATGATTCATTCCGCCTATCTTTAGATTGTCTAGAAGTTCATATCTTTCTTCACTGACTATAAAAGGAGTGTATCCAATTAGTGTAGACCTTCATGAGTAACTTGGGGACAGATAAGATAGACAAGATGAACCTCAATCTTTGATCTAATACATTACTTGAAATAGGAATGGTAATTAAGGTCCACGCTGGTGCTTTTGAAAAATCCAACTTTCCCCTTTAATGAAGTAAAATTGCTTGAAACGAAACAAAGGAAAATGAACTAAAATAGCAGACTCTTCAAATGGTCAAGAAAGAGACTTAGAAAATCATGAGCCCTAAACAGGAAGGACAAATCTATAAATTAGCACTCGGAGAATTCGGTAAATGTTAATATACATGCAAAAAAAGCGTTAACAACGTGGAAGTAAGTTAGAGGGAACTTCCCTCAGTGAGAAAAGTCATCAGTCCATAAACTGAAAATGAAAGCTCTGCAGGACCTGGGGGGCTCAAAGTGAGACTTAGATCTATTATGTATTGAGTAGAAAGCCTAGGACATTTCTCTAAGACAAAGTGTGAGAGGTATGTGGTACATCAAGGTTATGTTTTGTCTGTGAGCAAGATTAGTAACTCCTGGTGAGTCCATGGGACCTATGCGTGCTGGTTCAGAAGTGGTTTAGCTGTAGGGACAGACACTGGAAGGGTAGTAGTCATTTGACCTAAATTTAGCCTTCTAGAACTCACCAATTGTAGGCTAAGCTGTGTCTACTGCCAACACAGAGAGGGAGAAAGAGAAAAAGAGGCAATAATTTGCAGAGAAACTTCATTATGTGTCCTAGCTACTTAAGGGTTTAGGGAGGTATATCACCCATGATTACAGTGTAAGACTCAAGCACAGCTGATTTTGTCCCAAATACACAGGATTCACTAACCGGCTTCCATTAAATGTGAGAAGCTCCTGAGCACCTTCAAGCCCAGAACCACAGCTCCTAACTCACTGTTGTAGGCAGCGTCCAAGATCATAAGCCACTGAGAAACTTCTGAAAAATGTCATGACTTCACATTCAGAAATCCCATTGACAGTGATCATAAGTTATTTCTGAAGTATCTGTTTCAGAGCTTGTTTTTATTTGTGCCACTTATTTTGCGAAGTTTTATTAGAGGATAAAATTATTTACTTGAAACAGAGCAACGCTTCTGGTAAAAATAATAAAAATAATAGCAGTCTCATTAAATAGAATGGAGACAGATATAGGAACATTAGTGTCTGATTTCAGATACAGCAGAGGCCTAAAGAGGTTGGTAAACTTCCTATTACAGAAAAAAAAAAAAACCCTATTAAGAAAATATTACAAGATTTTATAGCCAGCCCCTTCCTCTGGTTTGAGTCCCGCCATATCTGTGAATAGCAAAGGAGAAACATTCTGTTTTGTAGGATGAGCCTCCGCATCCCGCAACCTGCTTAGTCTGATGCTCCTGATGTTGCTGCAGCTTCAGCATTCTCCAGCGCCTCTACACGGTATAGAGTTACCAGACGATGTGTCAAGGGGCACACGCTGTAGCTCCATATGCCACAACTAGGAAAATCTATTGCACTCTCCAAAAAAGCAGAGCTGCTGCTGCACAAGGTCACCAAACACTAATAACAGCAATTTCATGCCACTGGAATTTATAAGGAAAAATCCTCCTCAGAAATACTTGGATGGAAAACAGGAACTTGTATCCCATAAGTACCCATGGATAATGTAAAGATATTAAATTAATTGTATTTGGAAGAATTGTCTTTTTGTTAGCCACAATGTGTTCATATATAAAAATCATGCAGCAAAAATGAATGTTGAAGATCATTTTTGTTACTAATACCTCCCATGTAAAAATGCAGAAGAATCAAATTCTCAAGTACAAGTAAAGAGGTATGAGAAACTTAATTTCAAGATCTATTTCTGACTATTTTTATGGTCCCTGTAAAAATAAGTGGCATATTTTCCCCTTCAGGAACCCAGGATTTGCAATACTAAATTAGTCCACACGTCTGTTGTATCTTGTGATCTTCCCACAGTGAAGTTGTTAGAAGAAACAAAGATTTCCGTAAGGTGCACTAAGCTCATTACACAATGTAGATTAGCTCAAAAAAAAAAAATCCATATGATTTCCTCAGACAAAATGTGTCTTTTAACATGAGTAAGAAGTGCTACTTATTTTAAAGACCTTTTGATTTGTTCTCTTCATTGTATCTGTTTTATAATTATAACAGTCATGTATTATACTGTGACACTGAGGACATATGCCACAACCCTCACGACAGTTTATGAGTGCGATAAGTAATATGGCAAACTATTTACATACATATGTGTATATATTATTTCCATTTATATATTCTTAGATTCAGAGATTTTTAAGTTTAAGTACACAAGGGATTTTTAAGTTTAAGTACACAAGGGATTATTATAACCATCTAATGTGACCTCCTGCACAACGCACTGATTCCTTCAGTAAACACAGCAAGCTAAGGTGTAGCTTATTTTTTAGCAAGATATCTACTCCTGCTTTGAAGATTGCATACCAGGATATATCTCATTCCTAAGTAAATATGATGCACTGTGTGCATTTATTATAGAAAGATTAAAAAAAATAATATTCTGCATTTAGGAACTGAAAGCAAGAAATTGAAAAATCTTAGACTTTTACATAAAAGTTTTTAGAAAATAGTTATGTGTCAAGCAGTATAAAAGAAGATTTTTACTACAGTTCAAGTGTGAAACACTTGCAGTAGGAGCATTACAAGCTTTGAAAAGAGAAACAAAAGCTTGAATGTAAACATATTGAATATAAACACTTTTTGGGGTAAGGCTCTTTGAGGACATGCATTATTGTGGTCAATACTGGTGGAAATTTCTTCAAGTTACAGATTTTTCTAACCATTTGAACAGTTCATACACATTTTACACCAGAAGAACTTTGCAATATGTTGTGAAAATCACATCCTCTGTGAAGATGGAATCATGGCCAGATTGAGTTCAGAGTGTGCAAGTACCCTGTGAACACAGTGAAGTCACCTTTCCTATTTGTGGGTACAGATATTCCATTAATTGATGATCTGTCTTGAGTAACACCTTAAAATATGAAAATTGCCCAGTCTTCATGTGCCATTCTAGTCTGTTTTTCTTCATCCAGCTGTGTGGCAACTGTGCTGTTGAACTTCAAAACACAGTAGAGGAGAGGAAGTCATTGTATGGACAGGCGCTTCAACCAACTCTTTCCTATTTTTATGAAGTGACAGAGATGAACCTAATCCTTGCTGTTGACTTAGTTGGCATGGATATACAAATTGTTCTCATGACAATAATTCACTTTTCTCTTACACATTAGCTCTCAGGAGATAAAAGAAGTAGCTATGGCAAGTTGCTGTAAGCATTTGAGGTTTATGTAAGAAACACCTGCTAAGAATCAGTTTTGGAAGGATGACCTAGTGGAATTTGGATCCTTAGATGGACAGTGTTTGAGAGCCCATCCCAAGCTCATAGGAGCAAGGGAGCAGTACAAAATATTAGGATTTTAGATGATTAGGAGTTTTAAAAAACATGCTGTGAAACCAGGCTATAGGGTACAACTGTCTTCACAAAGGAAAGTAATGAGTACAGCCCTGAAATTTTAAATCTTGGATTTTGATGCTCTGCAGAAGTTCAACTGGATAAGCTCCTTGGTGTCTAACAGGGAAGTCACTGTACAGGAATTATTCCTTGCAAAAGAAATAAGATCAATCTTCCTAATGACAACTTTCTAAAATTAATAATTTATATTCAGGTAGAAATAGCAGATAAATGTAACATGCACCTCCACTGCAGCACTTCTGAAATTCCACTCCACTGATATTTTAATTAAAAAAAAATCACCTCAATCTGAAAAAAATCAGCACCTACAATGTGGAGGATAAGAAAAATTTCATAGTTCTAAAAGAAATTCATACTCTGGTAGAAATTCATACTCCTTCCCTATCTACAGAAACCCAAAGAATTTCAGTATCTTCCACTCTTATCTTGAAGTTGAAAGCAAAATCAAAATATAAAAGGATATGTTATGTTTTGAGTTTTTAGGCCAATAACTGATCATCTTCGCAATAAAAATAATAGAAACTAGAATATTATGCTGAAGATTATATCCTACAACTGTATCAGCTCCCTGATAACTTGAAAAGTAAATTAAAAAAAGATAATGAGTACTAATTTCTGGTGATCCTAGACAGATAAATTTCATTCCTTCTAAAAGTAAACAGAAGGGTTTGTGGCCACCAAACGTGCACATTTAATCTGGAATCTGCAAGTTAAACTGTGATCCTTGGGATTTTGAATCTGAATTGCTAACAGGGAGGGAGAAAATAAAGCTGTTTAAACCATTTTTATTCAGTGAATTAAACAAATACATCTCTGAGACTACACAGACTGAAAGACTCTACCGAGAAAATGCTACATCTTTCAGGCAATTTCAAGAACTGTAACAAACATTGAAAAATCTTAATATTCTCACCGTGTCTCACACCTTAAAATTCACCTGAGGATGTTCTATGCCTAAATCTCTGCCTCTACTTTAAGATTTTTTAAAATAGAGGAAAAGAAAAAATGAACACACACTCACACACACACACACATACACACACACTTTTTGATTTCAAGATCTTCCCTCACAAAATACTGTTAAATTAAGACTTGTCCAGTATTCCTGTGTAACTAATATTTTCCTGCCTAACTTTTTGCAAAGAAAAATAATTAACTAAAGTGAAAGCCACTGCATTTTTGCTTGGGTCTTCAGTTCTAATCACTAACATTCCAAAATTTTTATCCAGAATATGAATTCTGATAATAAATTTAAAATAGAATATGGAACTAAATCTCAAGCAGCATACTAAAAAAAAAAAATAATAAATTTTAATTTGCCCAGATACAAAAGCCATTTACTGCATATATGCATGAATAAGAGGTGTCTGATGAAAGTACAGTAAGGAAACAGAGAACCTGGAAATGCATGGATGATAATGGAACATGGAACAAAACTGGGTTTTCTTCCTATATAACTGTCTCCTCTTCAACCTCGCTGAAAACCCATGTTTCATCTGGATGTTCCTTGGATCCTCTTTGGTGTACCTCTAACATTTGCAGAGGGACATACGCCTGATTTCAAGGAAGAGAAAGGGGCCTAAACAAAATCCTGATTCAACAGGAAATTTCTAGTTTAATAATCAGCCTTACAATAAATTTTAGGCCAGAAATGATTGATAGATCCATGTCTTCAGACATAATTAGCCTGGCTTAATGTTATCTGTGAAATCTTCGTCCTGCTACCCTTGATTTAAGGCGGCATTGAAGAAGAGGAACCAAGTCATATTCCGGTGATAATTCCTGTGAAGTTTTAAGTGTTAATAAGATTTGGCTAACCTAACCTGAGCATTTTAGTGGTCGTGAAGTCAAAGTCAAGTCAAAGTCAAGTTTGTCATCCCAGCCAGTGAAGTGATGTAAATTCTTCCAAGAAGCAATTTATCCAATCATTACACAGGTCTGCAAGACAACTGAAGTAAGTGTGCCACTGGCTACAGGGGGACATGTGGTGTGGAGATGGTCTTCTGAGTTCAAATGTGAAGGGGATAGTGGTGCCCTACTGCCCACCTCACCCCTGCAAGCGCCAGTGCCCTGACGTGCTGAACACACCAGTCTGCAAGCAGCACGGGCAACAAACTTCAGGGAAGAAAGAGACGTTTAAAAGGGCAAGAATGATACCTCTCAGACTTAATCTTTCATGTTTTTACATGATGACAGCAAAAACCATAGGGCTGCAAACTGAAGGACAAAATACTGCCGCTAAGAGCTTACTGGTTTGCTAAAAGCTATTAAGAAAATGGAAGCTATTAACATCATGCCAAATAATGGTTCAATAATAGCGGCCTAATGTGAAATTGAGATACGTTGTATCACTCTAAAATGATCATCCAAATAACGAACTGCGAACTCTTCAGCAGAAGATGGTGTTTTCCCACACATGTGCGCAGTTATGCCATCAAAAAGCAGCACTTCACACAGTTGTTTTTACATGCAGATTTTCTGTGGTGGTGACCTATGAGTTGTACACCTACTTTGTAAGAGTAAAGGCACTATCCTACACTCCTTATTAAGGGAAAAATCCTTCTGAATCCAGTTATCAGTAAGGACCAATAATTAGAAAACACTTTAAATCTTCAGCCCATCAACTTTCGGGAAAAGTCTGCCTCGTACAAAGTTCAATATCTTTTTACTAGTAGGTGAACGACAAGCTTTGAAATCTCAAATAAGGATTCCATAACCTGTTTCTAAAGTATTATTCATTACACTATATTGGCCAAAAAACATTGTCTGTAATATGAATAATATATTTTAATATATGGATTTGATATAATAAACATACTAATACAATAACTATATATCACACATTTACACTTTGCTATAAGCTATAAATATAATATTTTATACATCTATAAAAATCATAGTAACAAAATGTTTTTAAAATATTCTCTAATAGGACTTCAGTTGGTTACCAAAAGGCGCTTTTGAACCTGGGTGTTTTCTGCATGTTGTTAAATGACCAGCTAGAAATAACTGGGAAAGACACCATAAGTCAGATTACCAGAGGGCTTCATAAAGTGTTATCAGTTGATGATATTGTTGCAATCAGCCTTGCTAACAGCTTTGCTGACTGTCTCCTCTGGCAGGCCCCAGTGTAAGTCTGTGCCCCGTTCCTACCCAGAGTACTGAGAAAAGGAAACATGGAGGCAAAAATGGAGACACCCACAGAGAAGAAATCCAGCTGAAATTATTCCTCTTTGGGTTCAAGGCACCTAGATTCTGCCCCATTATTCTAATAAACACCAGTATAAAACACATTATGTGCTCCCTATCATTCTATGAAAGAAAAGCTCTTGATTTAAGAGAAAGACTTGTACAAATGTATTTACCCAAGATGCAACAACTGAGAAACTGAAAGCTCTGTTTTCAATTTCTTTGCACTCTTCCTGGCCTAAAACATCTGAATTTTTCAGTATGAAGCAACCTTAACCTCAAAATAGTATATATAATATTAGCTGGGCTATCTTTTGCTAATTGTTCATTTTAGTCTCTCCAAGGTAGAAAGGAATTAGAGTGCTTTGATGAGAAATAATGGTCAAATATATTGATCTGCACTGCAAGTTCTGCAAGAGAGTCCAAAATGAAATTATCACAATTTAAAATCATATAAAGAAGGTATTGACCGTCTGCAAACTAATTCAAATGTGTCCTAACACAGAACGATGGCTGCTAGTAGTGCTGGAATTGGGCCAGTAGTCTGACAAATGATTTGGATGCCTCCTATTATTAGACAATTATACAACAGAAATAGGATGGAACGGTCAGGTTAATTCTGATGACCAAACAGTGTGGTTTTAACACAACAAATTGCACGCTGTTACTTCATTTGCAATGTGGTGATGTTCTTTGAGGTCATAAACATGCCTTCATATGCTTGTGTTGTGTATGTCCCCATATGGATGTAAAAATGTACTTGCACCTATACTTTACAAATAGATACATGGATTGGTAGTTGCATACTCATATACTACGCATGCAATGTATTTAATTAGAGCAGTATAGCTGCACACAACGTATAGTCAGAGCAGATTGATTAAGAGGATTTTTACAGGATCACCAGAAACCCTCAACAGCGCTTGACAATAATCAAAGCTTTAAATACAATAGCAGGAATTGAGTAGGAATTGAGCTGGCACCAGAGAGGCGAACTCTGCACGTCAATACTTAAAAATGAGAGCTGTTGTGCGAAAAGGAGTGCTAAACTGGAGAAGCGCCAGCTGTTGAAAGCCTGCATTTAAGGATGAGTCTGAGAAGTGCCAGTGTTTCCGAACGAAGATGGGAAGAGCAGAGGATGGGTTGGAAAAAGCAGTGGATGGGGGCTCGGGGCTGGCAATCCAGCACCTATACTCTGCCGCCTACTGCGTCAGCCTGGGCTGAATTTCCTCACCTCTCCATTAATCCATCTAAGAAGGATACTTCCTTTTCTTGTGAGACGTTGCATACCTGTCCACGAAAACACAACAGAGCAGATCGAGCCATTTTCAGGGCTGTGCTGAGGAATTACGACAATTTTTAATACCTGACCTGCCCTGATAATTGCTAAGGCCCTGATCCTGTGAAGACCGATATGTGTGCTCAAATTTACATGCTATAATTAAACCCAAGGAGACTACTTTCAAAGCCTAGAGTTAAACAGGGAAAAGTTTGTAATGAGAAGTCATATCTTTCGTTAGATCTGCAGATATAATTGGAAAAAACAGACAGACTTTCTTGCACACAAGCCCCGTTTCATGTCTTCAGGTCTTGGCGAAGAGCCAGGTCTTTGCAAGATTGAAGTCTAAACGTTATTAGCAGCATTTCGCTAGGTATAAATGCTGTTGTAAAAGGAGCTTATTAAAAACTTGAGTTTCTTTGCTTAGAATCCTCCCCAAAACAACCAAAATATGCAGCTTGTTCTCTAACTGGCTCCTTGGATCAGTAAGAGCAGTATGAAAATTTTTACGAAAGTACTGTAAATACTCAGCTTGATCATTTGTTGCAAAATTGTTTGTTTTGCTTAAAAAATAATTAAAAATTAATTGAGCCTAAGCATGTGGGAGAAATTGACTCTGTAACCCAGCATTTACAGAACTCATCTGGGATATGGGAGACCAGCATTGAAGCCTCTGCTTTAACAAACAGTTCATTAGTTTTACAAAGCAGAACAACTTTATCAGAGGAGATTAGCGAGTCTTATTTTAGGCAAGCCAGAATCCTGGTGATGAGGATTTCTTGGGTTGATTTCTTGGGATGTGCAATTCATACCCCATTCCCAAAGTTTGGAGGCACTTTGGCAATTTCTACACTGTTGAATCATAGACTCTGTGGCGATTTCTGCCTACAAGAATAAGTGCTTCCGTTTTGAAATTCATTGTGCCATTAAAAACAGGTATCTATTGCTTTTTAAAAACTTGTTTAGAAACTATGAAAGCTGTTCATCTTACCAGGCTGTAACTGCAAATGTCATATTTCATTTTCTACTCTAATTATTGTGCTTTAACATTATCTTAATATACTTAGATGATATATAACGAAGGCTTTGTCCATGCAGTAAAGGATAAACTACTAAAATATATGAAATCTGCAAAATATGGGAAGAGGAAATAAAAAACCCATCTGCTTAAAGTGATAACACTTGCTAAACAAAAAGTCTGTATGCTTGAGCTGCAGAGGACTAATTCAATTTACCTGTCATCTATATACAAATAAATAGCAAAGTAACTACTATTTTTACCTTATTCAATAAACGTAGATGAACAAAAACCAATCCAGAAGGGAAGGTTTAAAGGTGACTATGGCAAATATAGCAATCGTAACTGGTGTTGGTAGTTGGTCAAAAGAGCATTCAAATTGTATAACTTCTGTTGATTTGGCAATAAGTGTAAGCTGGAAGAGTAAATTGTGTTCCAGTATTTCAGATCATGGTGGAGATCAAGTTACAGTCCTGGTGTAGCCTGGAATAGCTTCCGCTGACATTGATAACGGTTATTCCTGCTTCATTCAAAGGTAAAATCAGTCTGTAGGAAAGATCAGAAAACCATGGCCAGCAGTGGCTGTGCTCATGTTTGCTGCCCTTATCCATCAACACCTACAGAGCTTATACATTGGCCCATAAAATAGTTCGGGTCCTCTGCCAAACCTAAGAGAAAATCAGGTGGTTATCCTGAAATCCTGCCATTTAGGTCTGATTCTGCTCCTAGTGACCATGGCCCACTGTCTCTAAACTTGTGCTTCCCTAAAAAGAAACGGTCTTTTACCGTTTCGACAGCAATTTCAGACAATCACAATTGGAGTGCAAAGTTAAGTCTCTCTAACATCAGAGGAAATTCTTGTTGCAGAGGTGAGTGTGTGATGTAAACAGGTATTTTTTTTTCTCTGCTAGAATGGAAAAGTCATCTATTTTATTTCTTTGTAGTCCTTTCAGCAATGAGACTTATTTACTCAAATTATTAGTCCAAATCTCTAATGTGGAAGTTTGCTCAAAGTACTCACAGTTAGACCTGATCAAATAATAGTAAATATATTTGAATAATGTATTTGTTAAGTCATAAAAGAAATTACCAAACTTAGTTATTTGGTAGTAGATGAATTAAAAAATATATTGACAAATAATTTATTCAAGAGAAAATGCTTATCAACTATATTTTTATACAACAAATATTTGATTATCTTTAGTGAAAAAGTTTTCCCTTGCTTCTGAGATGGGATCTATTGGTTTATTTATATGACTTTAACAATCTTGCTGTTTTTATAATAGTTAAGATATAACTATTTACTATGTAAGTAAACAAGTGGAAAAAAATAGAGGAATAGAGGTTTCTGTCCTACTTTTCTGATTTCTATTTTTTTACACAACAATTACATAATTTAAAATACAGCAATCTGATAATACTGTCAAGATGTTCAGACAGTCACTTCCAGAAATTGCACTTCAGAGCTTGACTCTCCTGTGTCTTTCTGGTGAGAAGACATACTCAACCGGCTCCAGAATTCTTAAGGAAGAAAACACAGCAAAACAAATCTAATTTTTCCTGGTAACAGTAGCATCATGAAGACCTAACAAATATAGTTTTGCTTCAAGGGCAATTTTATTTTGGTTGAGAATCTGACAAACCAAAAACATTTCCAGCCCTGTAATAAAACTAATGCCCAGATGTCATTTCAGAGATTAGGTTCTACAGAAACCTTTACATTTGACATCCTTCATGAAGTTTGGATCTGCATCTACACTTTACACGTCAGGACCTTTAGACTCTAAAAGCATTCCCCAAACACTCAGAAACCTGAGAACCCATCTTTTTTCTGATAATTCAGGTATGGCCAGCATTGGCCCGTTGTTTAACCCTACAACACTGGAAACCAGAGTAGTGAAGCTGACACTTAAATTTGACCTTTAGTTGTAAACTTCCAGAAAACATCACCTACTTCTTCAAGTGCTTTATCAAAACAATTAAATTCAAAACATCTCAGGAGATCTAGTGCTGGACTTTTTGCCTGAATAGCATCCGCTCTTTTCAGAAAGCATTTGGTTGTCTACAAATGTAACATCATATTATTTTTGGGGAGGCTTTTTGCCAAGAGTATTTAGAACAAGTAGATCAACACATGCTCTAATTATATTTAGCATAACAACCTTATTTAAAATGTAAATGGTTATAGTTATTCTTTAATGTCACTTGTAATAAATCCACACTGCATTAATTCCCTAAGTAAGGGTGCATTATTTAGTTCATAAATTAAAAAAAGTCTTTTAAAAATGTTTACTGTTTACTGTTTACAAATAATGGTAAATACAAGTTCAGAGCAAAGTTACAAAACTGGCTTAGTTAGAAGGGTGCATTTTTATTTTGGTGATTTCAAAATTCCTTGCAAATCTTTTCCTTCTTTTCCTTCTTTTAAAGAAATCCCATTGAAGACCTAAGACCAGACAGACATCTCATGTGACAAAACCTCTCCTAACTGTGCATTTAGCAGGTGACAATGTCAGTGAATTCAATATATATGCAATTTGATTACAAAGCAAAACACAATGCTTTACTCCCTAGGTACTTGTAGAGGGCATGAATAATACTAAACATCTCTTAAGGCAAAATCTCCCTAAAAGAGGACTACTGTAATATTTCGCCTGCTTCCTCAAAGCCTTCGGAAAGACAGCATTGCTGTGGAAAAAAACCTGTCTTACAATAAAAATATGCCCTATTCTTTTTTCAGGAGAGCACTTTTCACTTCTTAAAGCTTTCCAAAATAGGCAGTTTGTTACAAAGCTGTGCTTATTAGTTTCCTTGTATGGGAGAGCTTTGCAAATTCTCTGTGAGACTGCCGATTCCATTAAGAACCTCAATGCATTTTTCTGAGGTCAAATTCTACCTCAACATTGATGAAAGCTAAACAAACTTTTCTTGCTGATTACCAGTAGGATCCCTCTGCAAGGATGAAATTGCCAATATTAGGCCACCCTTCATTGTACAGAGCCCATGGGACTCAGTTTCACAACTCCCTGCAAATTTCAAATGGAATCCAAGCAGTTCTGAGTATTCTCTCACCCCTCACCGTAACCCATCAAGATGTTTTTCTTGAAAATGTGAAAAAACGTATTAGGGAATTGAGTTCAGTAGGTGATCACACAATCCTGTCGATGACTTCCTTCTTCTGACTTCCTACCCCACATGTGACCTTTTCTTTCTCATAGAGTTAGTAAGAAAATACAGTACCTCACCAAGGAAGTAGGCAGGTGAAATAAAAAATTGAAATTTCATTTGGGTTATACCAGAACTACAGTTTTATAAAGTACCCTGTTAACAGCTTAAGCATGGAAAAATCACAGCCTTTGTGATACATAAGTCTCTTAACATTTGTTGATAGCATAAAAAGCACAGCTGACACCCACATGTATACATGTATATCGAGTTTACATGTGAAACATCTTGCTGCCAAGGATAATGTTGGCCAGAATGAGACAGCTGTTATACAAATGTGTGTGTTAGAAAATACAGACTATACGTACGAAAACATGAGAAAAATCAGATTGTCTGTCTTTTTCATTTTAGCTTTTTTCCATTTTACCTTTTTCATTTTAGCTCTAGGTTTGCACATGTAAGGAATGGGCAACTGCATCCATGTTTAAAAAAAAAAAAAGAAAAAAGAAAAAATTTCTCACCATGGTTTATCCTACTTACAGTAATCTACCAAAAGAATGAGGGGCATTTGCCCTCCTTCCCCATCAGAATGAGTATAGCAGAAAAACTGATACATGTTCACAGTCACACTGGCTGCACGTCCCTCCCTCTTCCAAGCACCAGCTCTCCATCACTTTGGGGATGCATCTGTAACTGCAGCACAATCCTTATTTATTACTATATTTGCCTATGTTTTTATAATTAATCTGTTTTTTTTAACACTTCTCCCTTGTTATTTTCTCATTCGTATGCATATATTCAACTGCAGTTCTGCCAGTCTGAAAGGAAAAAGCACTGGAAATATATTTTAGATATTTCGCAGGAGTTGGAA
Source organism: Chionis minor (assembly GCA_013398295.1). Classification (NCBI taxonomy): domain Eukaryota; kingdom Metazoa; phylum Chordata; class Aves; order Charadriiformes; family Chionidae; genus Chionis; species Chionis minor. The sequence continues at coordinate 34,024 of VZSF01007709.1, read as the reverse complement.
CTAGACGATCTTTAAGGTCCCTTCCAACCTAAACCATTCTATGATTCTATGATTTTGAACATTTTTAGGTTGCATCACCACCAGGACACAGAAAATATTTTTGACAAAACAAAGTCTGGCAGACTAGTCACGCTTAGTTCAAAGTTTGTTTTTTAATACCTGTTGTGCACATATCTGAATGTTTACAGCTTCCTGGAATGAACACTGTCACTCCATTTCTGGGAAGGAAAGCAGGATAGTTTGAGATAAAATTGTATCACACATCTCTCGGTCCAGCATTTCTCTCAAAAGAAAATCACAGAATCACAGAAACACAGAATGTTAGGGGTTGGAAGGGACCTTCGGAGATCATCTAGTCCAACTCCCTTGCCAAAGAAGGTTCACCTACAGCAGGCTGGACAGGAGTGGATTTTGACTATATCCAGAGAAGGAGACCCCACAACCTCTCTGGGCAGCCTGTTCCAGTGTTCTGGTACCCTCAAAGTAAAGTTTTTCATTATATCTAGACAGAATTTCCTGTGTTCCACTTTGTGCCCATTGCCCCTCATCCTGTTGCCAGGCACCATTGAAAAGAGTCTGGCCCCGTCCTCTTGACACCCTCCCTTTAGATATTCATAAGCATTGATGACATCCCCTCTCAGTCTTCTCTTCTCCAGGCTAAACAGTCCCAGGTCTCTCAGCCTTTCCTCATAAAAGGGATGCTCCCATCCCCTGATCATCTTCACAGCCCTCTGCTGGACTCTCTCCAGTAGCTCCTTTTCTTTTGTGAACTGAAACAAGAGTTCCATTTCAAGTTTCTTGAGCCCAGAACTGGACACAGTGCTCCAGATGCAGCCTCACCAGGGCAGAGTAGAGGGGGAGGATGACCTCCCTTGACCTGCTGGCCACACTTTTTTTAATGTACCCCAGGAGACCATTGGCCTTCTTGGCCACAAGGGCACATTGCTGGCTCATGGTCAACTTCTTGTCCACCAGGACTCCCCAGTCCTTCCTGGGAGTGAAATGAAGTGCCCTTCATAGACTCAAGGAGACATACAGTGTGTACACTAATTAATCAAAGCTGCTTGTTTTCTCTTGGTTTTGAACATGCAAAACCAAGAAGGGTCTTAGCTCCAAACACTGAGAAAGATTTGGAGGAACAGACGCTTCCTTGGATAAGCCTGTGGCCAGAAAGAGATGACAGGAATGTTGTGTAGAAAAGAAAAAGGAAAAACAAGGCAATCCATTTCATTTTAAAAGGCTTCTCCCCTACACTATTCTGCCTGAAATGCTAGAAGGTCTTTGTGATACTAGCTGGAACTGCTGTGAGGTAATTATATGTAGTTACATAAAGCAGCCTAATGCTATCCCAGCAAATTGTCTAAAAGAAGGGAACGTATTCCTTGTTAAATGTTTTGTCATGATGACCATGCCCTTTATTTATCTCTAACACAACATGCTTATTCTGCCCCATCTACTGTTTTCACCCTGCAAATTTATGAGGCTCTATTAATCTTCTGCCCTGCTGACTCTCTCTGTTGCAAAGTGTCAGCAGACTTTTGTACCTTGCTAATGTACAAAGTGCTTCCTATGAGTAATATCAGCATTTTGCCTTTTAATTGCACATATAATTTTTAGGTCTTACAGCTAATAAGGGAATTGAGACCACAGTTCATCATTGTCTTGAATGGTACTCCAGGGGTGTAGGGACTGTAGAAGCTCAGAGAAGAATATACTTGTCCTCGTTCCAAGCAATAGTTTCTCTCATTACAGCAGCCCCACTCACACCAGTACAGTTACAGGTCTGCCAACATTTCCATTGTAAGTCCAGCTTTTTGTGGTTTCCAAACTGTTGTAAAAATGTATTAAAACAAAACATACATTTTTTCTGCTTAGCTTTTTTTTTTCATTATTATTATGCATTATTGTTTCTGCAATTATTATTACTACTACTACTACGTCTTTTTACAGAAGTTGTTTTTATTATTTTAAAGACCTCATTATTTGCAGGGGAGCAAATGTTGCTTTGTGGTCCAACTGAAAACTGGTATTCCTCATATTCAAACTAGGTCATGAGTTTGTGCATTGTTTGTTCCATCTTTTCTGACCAAAAAAAGTGATAGTATGGTGCTAACTTGGAACAATGCACAGTAATTTTATATTAACAACCTTTAACAAGTTTCCATCTCACCTTGAAATGCACATTACTGAGGAGTATTCAGATCATTCAACCAGTTGGAGAGGAAAATATAAGCTTGCCTTCCTTTTTTCTGTGGTAGCAGATTAGAGAGAAAGTCTCACGTATCGTATGCTGGAGGTCTTGAAGAACATGCCAAATTGCGCGACTAAATGCTTTTCTCATAAACATGCAAAGCAATAAAAAGTAAACAGATTGACTACTGGAATATCATGCCACAAGAGCAACTTGTAAGAAAATGACAGACTGTTCTTAGCTATTGAGCATTACTTTATTGTGCAAAAGTCTGCAGAAGAATCAGAAGTCTGGTATATTTTTCAGATTCTGCTAGGAATGGTGCAAACCAAGGCACCGCTTGGAGCTTCTGGTCATAATGCAGGTATTGTGGAGCCTAAAATGGAGTGTCACCTATATGCCCTCCCAAGATGCTTTTCTGCCGGAAGATGTGATATTTCTGTGTGGCCTCAGAAGATTTATGCCATACGGACCAGTTAGTTATTTTCATTTCCCTGTTCCCAGACACCCGTGATGTCTGGGTGAGATAACAAACACTTGAGAATGTCTCATGTCTTCCTTCTGATTTCCTCACTCTTGTCCCACAGTTTGCCAACATCTGCATCATATTGGTTACTCATCTGGAGGTTTTTAACATTCTGTTGTTATATCATCTCCAGTTCCAGTATTGTTGCTCTAAACTGATGTATTATTCATGCAATCCAGGGCTCAATTTTCAAACTTGTGGACTTCATACTATATTGCCATCATAAACATCGATTTCAAGGCACCCACAAGCACTTTTAGCCCTTCACTGAAAACACAAAAAAGAGACATCTGTACTCTGTGGAGCATAAAATCAAAGGCTGTATACACATGGCACAATGGGATGCCAATCTAGAGATCCCAGATAAATGTTCAGGCACACAGTGGGCAGTTGTGCAGATACGTGCCAGGGCCCACAAGCTGTGTAGCTGCATCTCCACTCGTTTGGGGGCTTAGGCTAAGCAATCGTGACTCTGTTAATGAGTTTGAAGCCTTCACTGCACTGATACATCTCCACTGCTTCCTGGTCTGGGGTCACCTCACTGAATGGTGGCTGCATGCTGACAGATGGCTTTGATTGACAAGTCAGATTATAAAAACGCCAAAAAAAGGAGAGGAACAAAGGCTATGGTTTACATAATCCTGGCACTAATTTTGAGCATTCGAGTGGGTTTGTCCCCTTATGAAAGCCCATTCTTTTTTGCTTATTTGTGGGATAAAGATTATGAGATGAACAGTAAAACCTGTGTTCACTAGGTGCAAGGTGAGAAAGCAAGGAGGGTTCAAACAGGCTCTGGGCAAGTGCAAAGTTCCTCATAAACTAGATCCTCTCTCTGGCTTCCTGGCTCCTTGTTTGCTTTGGTGGAAAGATAACCTCAGTTTCAACTGAGCACAGCCTTATTGTTACCACTGTTACCATATTGCTGAGAAAATGATCCAAACTATACTCTTTCCAGCCAAATTTCTCACCTGAATTAGGAACGACGTTATCACTATATAGAAATAACACTAGTAGTGTCTGAAAAAACACTGCAAAACAGTCTTAAGGGAAGTATTTCTGTCTGTATATACATATATATGTATAAATAGGGGTGTGTGAATATATGTATATATGTGTGTTTATACACTTATATGTACATATGTATTTATAAAAAGGACAAAGCATAAAGGTCCATATTAAAAGGTCCATATATTAGAGATAAGTGAGGCTCGCAATACAGGCGCTCAGTCCATCTCAGCATTACAGGAGACCCACAACCCTTTCTTCCATATTCACAACATCTCCTGAACTGCAAAACCAAATTACAGGTCTTACACTTTCCTTTATCCCCTGTCTATACTACTTACTTTAAAACAGTACTGTCACAATTCCAACTAACACAGATACCACTGATAGCAGGAATAAACCTATAAATTTGCATTGGGTAGATTTGGGGGGAATTTTGGTGCTATAGAGGCTTCTAAAAAGGTTTTTAGGCAAAGAAGTAGCTTTGTAAAGATGTAACTGTTCACAGTATAAAATGCTGATAAAATATGGACATTTCCATTAGCTTTTCCAAAAAGGCTACCCAAACGTTCATGACTATTTTTTTTCGCCATTACATTGCCTCTATAATAATAACTCTTATTATTATTTTATTGTTAAACAATTTGAAATATTTTTTTCTTACTTGTCACAAAAATGCCCTTCCTCCATTTTTCCTTTGTAGGTGCCATTACTGCGTCTCCCCTCAGTGAAGAGTTATATTCCAAAGGAAAGTATTAACCTTCATTTACCTCTCTAGTTACAAATAAAATTACTTCTAAACTTCTGAAGCTTATATTCCTTTAGTTCTTGAAATGTTTGTGAAAAAAATCTTACACTGACTGCATGAACCTGACTTCTTTATTTCTTTTTCTGGCTCTTCTTTTTAAACTGGGAGTAAGTACTGCACATAGCAGATTATCAAATGCACTTAAAACAAAGCTAGACTACATTAATTAGTGTTGTATGTGCACTTGAAGTGGGTAATATAGTTCATCCTCTGGCACTCAGCTCATTAATTTCAAAATGTATGTTACTAAACCTCTTATCTTGGTTTTATCTAATTAAATTATTAAGATGAAACTTAATAAAATCAGAGGTTTTTAAATGTCATTCAAGGTACAGCTACAATTAAGAGATCAAATATTCATAGTTTTAGAAGACTCAACCCAGCAAGACCACTTTTTGTGTATAATCAATTTTGTGTTGGTTTTTTTTCCAAACTGAACTGTCTTTATTTCAATAATGTTATGATTTGCAAAGATAGACAGGAAATTAGTACATATCATTGTGAACAGAGAGGTTAATTAAGGTTCAGACTGGTATTGATATGTACATATTATAAACATTTAAATAGTATAGATTAACAATGCCCTTGGAGCTAAAATGGTGCTGCGGGCTGTTACTGTCCCCTAAATATTGCGGTGTCACTGGGCCGACTGAAGTTACTGTCAGAGTGATCTGGATGGCTAAATACAAGAGGCTGCTGTTTTTCAGACATCCTGATGTATCCAAGACATTTGGTGGCAGACATGACATAGGCACTACCTATGCCCTTGTGCGTTAGCAGCTGCAGACAAGGCCCGATAGCCAAGAACATTTAAAATGGCAATAGACATCTGTATTGAGACACCTGAATTATCTCTGGACCATTCAGATATTGTGTGCTCTAAAGACTTCAATACTTCTGTCTGAAACATGGAGAAAGTTTGTTCTAGGCAGAGAAATATGGAATTACACAATAACCCAGAATCACTACCTTGCAGCTAGTCAAAATAACAAGTACTAGTCACAGAATCACGTACCCATTCAGACTGGAACGAAACCTGAGGAGGTTTTTACTCTAATCTCCTGCTCAAAACAGGAGCAGCTCTGAGGTCTGCCCAGGTTGCTCAGGACTTTGTCCAGTCATGTCTTGAAAATCTCCAAGGGCAAAGACAACAGGCCATTCTCTGGGAAACCTCCTCCACCGCCTGACTGTCCTCATGGGAAACAAGTTTTTCCTCAAATGAACTCTGAGTGTCTCTTATTTCATCTTATGCCCGTTGCACTTTGTCCTCTCATCATGCAACACTGTGAAGAGCTTTGCCCTGTCTTCTTGATGGCATCATTGTAGGTTTTGGAAGTCAACACACAACATTTAGATTGCTGGATCTGTCAGAGTTTTGGCTCCCATACCTGACCCAGCTGGCACTGGAAAGCTTCTTCACAGGGTCCAATCAGAGTTACAGTCAGTGCTTCTAACTGAACACAGAAGAGCTACGGGAGCTCAGGAGGTAGCTGCCATGAATGCACAGTAGAAAGCGGTTGAGTATAACACCCAAAGTGCAATGGTAGAAGGGTAGGGAAGAATAAGTCCCAGAGACACATTATCATTATTTTGGCACATATCAAGTCAGAAAGTATGGGTGCTCCAAACGTGACATGTTCTAACAGAGCTGGTTATGCATATCTAGATTGGAGAAACCTCTCCACAGAAAACAGAGAGACAGCCACAGCTCGTGCTGCCTAGTCGCAATTATTACTATTCATTGACAATATTGACAGCCACAGTCTGCTTGATCTGATTCTCTGACTGACCCCTGGAACAGCCGGATAGTAGTCTGTAGAGTTAGATTAAGTATCCATGACAGGTGGCCTCACCTACAGAAACCATTTAGAAATAACTGTAAGTCATATTATGTGGTTACATTCCAGTTTTTTAGCACAAATATTTCAGAGAAAAAAGTCTCTACAGAAATTAAGTTTGAGGCAACTGTACAAGAGAAATAGCAACAAGGAGCACGTGCACATCACAAGAGGGGGATGTAGCTTCACTGGCTGGGTGTATTTTGATCTTTGAATTCTGTACACAGACAGTTCACAGTGTAGGAGCTGTGCCACAACTAGCTAATGTTCTGCAGATAGCGCTTACTGAGGATTTGGGGAATGGTTATTTTTAGGGTTGCAAAGTCAAACACTCCAAAAGCCAGGAATTGTTAGGGTTTGACACAGGCAAGAAAATAACTGTTATTAGGCCAAAGCATCCTACTCAGACAGGCTTAACTAGCAGGTGATGATGTACATATGGTTCGCTAGGGTTTTCTGACAGAAGTTTTCTGACACAAGAGGAAGAGGATGGTGATAGCCCTGTCTGTATGCAAAGGGGTTATCTCAGACCAACATATTTTCCTCGTACTCGGAAACTTCTTCCTTCCGTACCATCCCTTGCAAACACTTCAACCCATGGGCTTACCTCCTTTCCACCTTTAGCACCTAAACTCCCTGACCCCATACTCGACCTCCAATTTTCAGACTCACCATCCCAACCTTGTTGTCCTTGATGCAGCTTGCACAGATGGATGCTGCTACTCAGCACTTCTGATCTGAAATTCAGCCGTCTCTTTCCACTCCTGCTCTTAGATCAGTGAGGTAGCTTGAACCTTCTGTGACTTGAATTCGTATTTACACTGAGGTGGACTGCAGCGTTCAGTGTTCGTCAGGCTCAGGAGTGAATACATTGCCTGTCACAGGATGAGGCTCATGTCCACTTATGTCCCAAGCTGAACACAAAGCTAAGTGCCGAGAGGCCAAGGCCCGGGGCACAGACATGGATGCAGGTAATGAGATGTGTAAATCTGATGGTAAAAGCCTTACTGCACGATGGCTAGCATCTCTAATGCAGCCTGCATGGATGCTGTATTACTGTTTGTGGAACATGTGTGCAACGTCTCCGTAATTTTGATTTGGGCTAAGAGAGAATTCCATCGCTTTTCCACTTTCCCTTGGCCCCTCTAAATGTCCTTCAGTATGTTGCCTGCACATACATTTTTTGACTGGTGGAGGAGTCAGCCACCTATATTTGGCTGCAAATATTGTCTGGTACATGGAAGAGCTGGTGGAGTGAGCAAGCTGAGGGACGTGGCATCTGGGATGTGGGTGAGGATACAGCAGGTTCCAGCCATGAGAAACCTCCTGCTGTGAAGTCAAGAGCCAGGAGATTAGGTGCTTGGCAGCCTCTTGCCTATTTAAAAAGCAGCATCTGAGTTCTCACCAAGTGTCTTTCCACACAGTTATCCTCAAACTAAAAGGAAAAAAAAGAAAAGAAAAAAAAAAAAAAAAGCAATCCATCACTCTATCATTCTGCCTTGAAAGCTGCCAGTGTCCAGATCAGTGAATGCAGTAGATCCAGTGTTTTCTCTTTGTTGTTGATGTCATTATAATTGTGGCTGCATGTCCTGTTCAGGATAAATAATCTTGTACAAAAGAAACAGCAAAATGCTTTCTATTTTGGAATCACCAACCAGAATAAGACACACAGGATTGAAAAGATGATAAGAAGAAAACTTGAAGGACATTACTATAGATGAAGATCTGATATTAGCAAGATAAATCAGCACATTCATGATACTGGGCAGGGCATTGCTTCTGCTGAAGTACAGAGGATTGGCCACATATTAAACTATTCTGTTGGTTCAGTATCGGAACAAAGGTGTTAATTCAGTGGCACTGAAAGTGTCTTGTCTATCTGTCAGATCTATCCATGCAAATCCAGAAATAAGTGTGACTGCTCTCACAGTAATTATAGTTATCATTTAGCAATAAAAATATTTAAAGGTATTGTTTGAATTAAAAAAAAAAAGAGAGAGAGAGAGAGAAAAATTTCTTTGAGGCAGCCAAGATGTCTGTCCTGCTTTGTCTACTTTTATGTTCTGGGGATGTTTAGGTAAACACCCACAATCTTCATAAGGACAGACCAGCTCAGTGAGTAAGGTTGGTATGCTATAAAAGACTCATTGTCTATATTCATTTTAGATTGTACCTACAGAGGATTTATAGAAACAATACCTAGGTGGCACTGAGGAGGCTATCAGTGCTATTTACAGACAATTTAAAGGAATAAACCTGCAGTTACGCCTGTGTTTGCTTTCCCTTGTGGTCTCCCTGCAATGCTTTCTAATCCTATTGTGACTTGATTGTTTCACAGCAAAGTGCTCCACAGAGGCCAGTAATTGGCACACAGGTTCAAATTAGATTGCTGTGTGTTTAGGAAAGCAGGGGTCATTTCCCATCAGCACCACTCATTAAGAAGCAGAGTGCTAAGTTTTCTATTACAGACAATACTCATATGTAAGTGTGTGTGTGTGTGCGCGCGCGCTTGGGAGGAGGATTTTATGTATAACCTGGAGCAGAATGAGTCTGTGATCAACAATATGCAAAGCAACTTTGGTGAAGGAATATATTAACTGTATACTCAGTGACAGTTTTCTTAATTCTACATCTGTTTGACCATCGTGCCCAAATTCCATTTCACCATGAAGTCAAACATATGGATGAATTCAGAAGCTGGCTTGGAAGCAGCCAAAAAGTTGGCCTTATGTGCTCCCAGATCCTGTGAATTTTAATCAGGCTCTCAGCTCATCAGCCAAATTTCAGTTCTGGTATACTCAAGGCCCCAGCCAGTTCCTGCACGTTTGCTGTGGGGAAAAAAGAGAAGCCAGGTTTCAGAAATGAAGTGGTTGGTCCCCGAGTCAACTGCAGGAAGAGAGCTAATGTCAGTATGCACCTGAAAGGAGAGTGAAGGACAGGTAGGATCAAGAAAAAAAGAAAGAAGAAAAAATCTGTCAAGAGGACCCAGCTAGCAAACACCCTATGCCACAAGCTTAATTGATCCTGGCGACAAGCAACTAATCATTTGATAACGTTTAAATGGAGGAGAGGTATTTGAGTAATTCTTGCCTCACCTGAGATAGCCTGGGCACCTGACTTTCCTCAAATGCTGAGTCCTTTCCCCTAGGATGACTAAGGGAGGTGTCTGTCTATGTCCTGTCCCTGGCTCCTTCAGAACCAGAAAGCTGGCACGGCAACACTCGCCCCTCTGGGGAAATCTCACTTGCTAGGCTTGCATCAACAATTTTTAACTCACACATTATCATTACTGTGGTGTAGCCCCTGTTTTGCATAATAGCCTGGTGGTTAGAGGTCTCCTGCCAGAAAGAGGACACCCGGGGTGTAGCTTGAGGCGGCTGCAATCCTACACCGCCCCGCTGCAGAGGAGTCCCGTGGGCAGCGAGTGCTAGCCTTATTTCTAGCGAGGATATTTTCTGCTCCTTAATGAACCGCGGGGAGGGGGGAAGGGAAGGTCACTTCGTGGAAGCAGCAGGAGGTCAGATGGCAAGCCAGTGGATGAGCACGTGGTGCTCTGACTCAGTGGCAGCGCGTTCACCTGAGACTGAGCAGACCCAAAGTGTTGGAGCAGACCCAAAGTGTTGGTCGGTGCCCTGAGGAGCGGGTTTGTATTTCACATGATGCCTTGGAATTAACCCCTGGAGGACTCCCCATCCTGCCTGGTCACTTAATTTCATGAACCTGTTTCAAGTTTCAAATCCCAGTTTTACAGAAGTGACATGCAGGAGACAGATGGGGTCTGGCATGCATGCCTCTCGATATTGCCTACTCCAACTCTGGTGGATCCGTATCTAGTGGATCCATATCAGCATCTTCCTGAACGCTTCCGCCCTTCGCTGGGTGTAGAGCTCATGCACTGAAGTCAGTCTTGCAAACTCTACACCTAGGGCACCATGCAGAAAGTGGTCCTGTTCTTAAAAATACTTTCTTCTTCCCCTCAGGTGGCTACTAATTAAAAAGCTTCTTGCACTCTTCCCCCGTTGGGGAAGTCTCCAAGCTGAAGTCTCCCATGGTGGAGACAGGACCTTGTCAGAAAGGCCTGAATGGGCCAACCAAGGGCCACATCCTGTAGCTTGTGGTCACTATATTTTTGGACTCCAGTAGTGTCCAAAAATGCATACCTGAGAAAGGTTATAAGTACAAAGTGTACGAACATACAAGGTCCTTTCCCCAACCCTCTCCTCATCCCCAGCTGCTTTCAGCTATGGGACTTCCTGAAATCATCTGTGATTCTATGTCTCTAGTAAACGTCAGTTTATTTCTTTTTCAAGGTACTTCTCCAATGTCCTTTGAACCTTTGCAAACTCTTTTCTTTCCAGGGGAAACTTACTCTGCTGAAAACAAAATATATTGAGATGTTTAGGAAAACCAGCTCATGCTTCCTTTTCCCTCTCCTCTCACCAGCCAGGTGTATTTTTAACCCATAAGAATGAAAAAGTATAAAAATACATCTGCTGTGTATGTGAAACAGAGATAGCAATCTTCATTTTTACTTGCTCCCTCTGATGTGAGCCTTAGAGGTACACTATAATGATGTAACCTGTCATGCAGAGCCATCTCAAATCTAGGATGATGATATAAAACAAGCAAGAAACCATACCTATCTGCGGAGTTTTGCTGTGTAAATTGAGTGAAATTTCGGTTAGTGCTGGCATTTTTTCTCCACCCCTCCCTAGTCACCATCAGCTGGTGTTGTGCATTATGGGCTTTTATCTGCATTATGTTTTATATCCTGCATGGCAAGTCATAGCTTAGTGGAGATCCCTTATCTTTAGACCGGGACTGCATTCCTCCGACTTCTCATCGTAAGTCTGTTGAAATGTTATAAAATCCACAGTCATCTCTGGATTGAATATGTGTTAGTGTGTAAAATGTTACACAGGAATATAGCTGTTACCTCAATTCTGCTGAGATTTGCCTTTGTCTCTTTAGGATTTTACCACATATTCAGTAACATGCTGAGAATATATCTTTTTTTCCTGGTATGGCAACAGGAACACTTCTGCTCTCTGAAATCTCATTCGTTGTAGTTGGATTCTCACAACGATAAACACATGGGAAAAAAACCTGCTTGTCTGCTTTTTTCCTACAGAAGACAAACCATGGGAAACCAGCATGATATATTCATATGTAGCGCCACACCAGAATAAAAGGGACAGATGCACTTTCAAGAAACTGGGGTGGTGGGGGGTGGGAAGAGAGAAGAAAGAAATGAGCAAATGGAAATTTCAAAAGTTATAGAAAAAAATTGTCATTGTCAGGTTTTATTTTATGATGCAGATCATCATAAGAACTGCAGCATCAACTAGGTCAAAGTCCCAAGTAGCCCAATATCTTGCCTCCAAAAATGGCCAGTAGTGGTTGTCTTGGAAGAGTATAGCAATGATACAACAGGACCAACAGCTAATAACACTTTTCCAGAGCAGTCTCTCAGTCACCAGTGATTTCTCAAATTAAGGGATATTTGATGGTCCTGGGTAGACTTTTCTTCCATTCTTTCATTCTTTTTTTTAAAAGTAATAACATTTTGAGCATATGCAACATTCACTGTCAAGTTCCACAGCTCAAACCCGCCTCTTTTCTCTGTTTTGAACCTACTATTTGCTAGGCTTGTTGATGCTTCTGTTAGAGATGGTAAACACATTTGTCTTCTCCATACCACTATTTTATAACCTTTAGGTGATCTGTTTCCTCGGACGAAGAGTTGCAAGTCTAAGCAATCATATCTTCTACCGGTACCAGTAGTATCAGTGAACCATTCCCCCAAAAATTCACCAATTTATTGTTAATTTTGCTTTAATGTTTCATACAGATTATTAAAAAAGGAAAATTCCAAAACTGTCAGTGACTAAGGAAAGGTGATTTACTGACTAACTCCAACTGCATTCTACCTTTTGGGCTCCTAGTCAGCCACATACCTTCTTTTGTGGCGTTGGAAATGACTGATTGGGCTAAGCACAGGCCCCTCACCTGCACACCAGTCCCATACCAGCACACAGCCAGGCATGTGGAGCCTTGGCTACCACCCAACAGAGCAACCACAACCACCGCCACCATGGTGATGCTAACAGTTGTACCAGGACCCCGAACTGCAGAGTCTGGCAGAGGATGTTTGGGATAAACATGTAATTGTGTTGTATTTTGGCGAGGAACTCAGGGAAGACTGGTTTGTTCCTCCCTCCCGGGTTCAGAGGCTGCAGTTCCCTGTCATCGAGGGGTCCCAGCAGCCATGTACTTCCTCATTTATGAACCATTTAAGGTCACTGAGTCACTTCGGAAAGATTGCCTTGATCTGGTGAGATTTTGCTGCAAGCTGGATATAAATAATGTGATGTTTTTCCCAGTAAGCTACTGTATTCTGTGTCGCAGTTGCATTTTGTTGGATCTGGCAAATACGAATCTTCTGTTTCACTTATGTCCCACATCACAAACCTGATGGACTGACCCATGACTGAGAGTTTAGACCTTTCCAGATGGAGCAAAATTAGCACCAAAACACATATTTCAAAGACCTTTTCAGAAAGATGTGCTTTTATTGACTGAATAGTATCACAAGGTAGAGCAAATCAACTTTGTATTTACAAACCTACCCAAGCTATTGCTTTCCACACACTTCTGGCTATTATTGAGACCACCACAATCAGCAAAATAACCACTAGTTGCACAGGTCAGAAAATTTTACTTAAAGTATAAGCACTGCTGAAGCCATTGCATTTCCTTGTATGCTTACACATATGTCTTATGTTCAGAGTGATGGTGAGACTATAATAAATCTCCTGTGATGTGTATTGCTCAGAATTAACATAGCTTTTCAATGGTTCAAAATATGGTCTAAATTCTGTCAGCCCCCCTATTGTCTATCAAGATTTTTCTATTTTTTTGCACTATTTCTAATTTATCTCCTCTCTTTTTAATTTATCCTAGAATTACCGTGAAATCAAAATCTTTCAAAAATCTATTCAAAGAGTTAAATACAATAATTTTGTCATTAGAAAGGACAGTATGTGACTGTCAGGCCAAACAATCTATCTGATATTATATGACAGGTCAAAGAAAGTTCATTCCTGATAATGCAAAATCACAAATCAGTGTCTCAGGAAGAGCATATATGAAATGATGTCTGAAACATCAGTAAAAGGTTTTTTCCCTTATAATTATTATTAGCTTGGTAATAGTCGTTAGTGACCTATCTCCTTCTGCTGATTTAGTAAAGTGCACCTAATAACAAGCAGGGGTCAAATGTACAAACCAAATGATGCTGCATTCCCTAGATACATAGCACAGTTTCTAATGATGTAATAAATGCCTTGCAGTGTTTGTGTCTCACCTACAAAAATTAAGTCTATTAGAGTAAAATATGCCAATTGAAAACATTATAAATCTTGCCTGGATTCTAAAACAAATCTCTATAAACAGTGCTAAATTGACAAACTACCTTTTGTGTTAGGCTGAATATCTAAAGTAGGTTTGATTTCAGTTCTCAGTTAAAAAATCAAGCCTTCAGAAATTATGCATGTTTATTATATAAATAGAGAGAAAGAGAGAAAGCAGTATCACATTATGACCTCTTCCTCTGCAAGGAATTAGTTGGGACTTCAACAAAAATACCTTTTTTAAGAATCCATCTTTTTTCATAGCATTGTCCTTTAATTTTAGACTTTATATGAATATTTTAGCACAGAAGATATGACCTTCTCTTAGACAAAGAGAGTTTGTTCACAGTTCAGGGAAAAAATAATAATGCTTATATCCATCTCTGTATTAAGAGTATCCATAAAATCAGCTAGTCCCTTACTTAACCATGCTGGAACCCACTCAAGCCATTGAGTTGAAAACTGCGGTATTATTATTCTTTGATGTCTATAGCTTAGCAGCACAAAGCTGGTCTCCAAGCACTTACTCTCTATAAAGAAACACAAATGTTTGGCCTTTGGGCTGTAAATATTGTGTCACCATTGATTTTTAACATATAAAGTGTATTTTCCTGAATGTCAAGTATTCTCAAAGTGCAGGGTCTCCCATGAGCATGGAGTGTCAAGAATTAAAGACAGTTTAAAAGCAGGAGCTACAAGCAAGGAAAGAAGAAAGTAATAGCAAGAAACGAGAGAAAGAAGAAATGAAAGAATAACTAATATGAGCTTAGCCAGGTATTACATTATCATGTATCTCCCAGAAGAAAATGTCACCCGGGGAGCATAATATCCTATCACCAGCAAAGAGGAGACTGAACTGTGATTCTATCAATAAACATTTTCTTACTACATAAGATAGTTTTCTTTAAGGATTTGTGTATCCCATGCACTACAGGAGATATTTTTTCCCCCAGCTAAATAATGGGATTGAATTGGGGATCAGACACTCTGATGATTCACAAGCAGGGAAAGTGTCAGTAGCTGAATGCAAATGTGGCTCTGACAATTTGCTACTATTGCCTTATAGCACTTCAGTGTTTGTTTTTCTGCCTTGTATCAGCTGCTTTCACGCTATTTGGCCAAACTGATCCCCTTGAGAATGTGGTTCAGAGCAGGACCCAAGGTGCATAGACTAGGAGCGAGTCACCCTGTTCTCCTCGGATAGACAAGCTCCTCATCATTTCCAGCGATGCCTGCCTCCTGCCCAAGTACTGAGGGATGGCTAGAGGTGAACATAGCTTCCCCCCTTGATCACCCAGGATGAATCCAGGCTGGGATAGCACAACACCCACACAGCTAGGAAAGCTGAGAGGGATTCAGCCTACTGGATGCAATGCCTTTTACAGCGTAGCCTCAGGTAGCCCAACTCTGCAGTGTCCTTTACACATGCTGATGGTAAATCAGCAGCCTGTCCAATAATGAAAAAGAGGAATGTGCCTTCTACCTGATTATTTAGAGCAGACCCATCACCATAGCTTATTTCTCTAGTCAGTGTAGACAGTCCAGTTTCCTGAGAGGGCAGTGCAGAGTATCTTAGGTCAGGTTCCTTCTCTGACCCTTACACCTCTCCAATAAACTTGTGTGAATACTTCCCTAAGCCAGACCTTTTGAATAGCAAATTCAGTCTAGACTGGAGGAGAGACACTGCCTTTCCTCTCCAGAAAATGTCTTCAAACAGCTGTACTGTAAAAGTTGGGGTGCTCAAACCCTGTTTGCTTTTATCTTTCCCTATCCCACTTGCTACTATCAGTAATTACTTGAAGGATATTACACACCAAATTCAGAGATTTCTTTGAACTATTTTCTCATTTATTGTGTTTACTAGATGTTTCTTTCAGAACTTCAAAAAAAGTCTGGCATCCATCTCAATTTTATCTGCCTAAGAACAGACAGGTTGCCATCAGACATTGTCTCAGACATTTACATGAATATTGACTATTTAATGCAACGCATTCTTTAAATATACAGGCACATATGCCAGCTCCTCTTAAAAAGGTTGAAGAACTCTGAGTTCTGAAACATTTAAGAAACATTAAAGGTATCTTTCTGATAAAGGCCACCTCTTGAGAGATGGCGAGAATTTCCAATTCACAGCTTTAAAAGTACTCATCTCATCTCAGCAGCAGCCACTCCGGGCATGGAAAACTTGCCGTAGAGACCAAAGATATTCCATCTATTTAGTTTACCAAGGTGAAGTTTAAGAAGTATTTGGCATGTAAAAAAAAGGTCCAAGCATAGGAAGAAGACTTCTGATAGCAGGTTCTTTCTATGTAAACAGAAGCGTACCAGTTTCCCAGACCTGGAGGTAGATATATTCAGGAATAAAAGCAGGATCTGATCTATTTAACTATCTAAAGCCCAGGAGTTGCATGTATAGTATTCCAGTGATCATATTTGAGATACCTAGCAAACTGATCCTCCTAAAGGAAACTGATCGAACCTGATAGGCCCTGCTTCAAAAAAAGAATCCTACCCATCTAAGTTAGATGCCTAGTTGAGGTGTTTTCAAGTCTAAATGGGACTGGTTTTTAGGAACCATTTCAAAAGTCCTTCAGATTTTCTGAGAAATATCAATTTTTAGTATTTTTTTTTCAGTATCTATGGAAAAACTGAATTTAAGGAGGCTGCTTTATTAAACACCAAAACGTTTAAGGAAAAATTAAGTAGACAAGATCGGCCTCAAAGCATTTCTTTTTATCAGCTGGATTAACTTCCGGATAAGAGCTACAGATAACAGTTTTATTAGCCGTTGGAAAAATTAACTGACACTGCTTTCTTTGGCTAGAAGTGACTCTAAGGAGCATAACCTCGGCTATAAGGTGTGATGGAAGGATATTCCCAAAGTGAAATTCCAGGTTTTGTCATGAGCAGGAGACGACACAAGACACATTTTCATCTGAATGTAAAACATTTGTGAAGAAAAGTGAGGAAGCTGGTGATCTACCTGCCAAGATGTGTATCTTGTCAAGTCACACAATATCAGCTTGTAGTTGCTGGCAATTGATTTCAGAGTAAAATTTAAGGTGCATTTGAACCACTACGTAGGACCCATTTGCTTCTGAGACCCTCTTTCTACATGACTGGCTCCAAAATTGTTTTAAACTATATTTTCCCTGTCTGTAAAAACGACTACTGTAGACACTATGATCTTCAATGGAACCTTCTTTTCCTTGTGAATCGGAGCTCCTGCAGCTGTGGGTGGGGAGCCTTCCTCTGGATTTTGCATGAGGGATGTCTACTGCCTAAACTCTCATTCATATTTGCGGCATATGGCTTCTGATCAGTACAGAAGGTTTTAAAATAATTACTGTGGATTAAACCAATAGAAAATAAAGCATATCACTTTGTTAAAAAGGAATTGTTGTGGTTTTCAGTTGTACTCCCCCCACAAGGGAGAGCTGTGTTTTTTAAATAATGAAAAATGAAAACATCATGAGCAACGCTCACATGCTGCTTCTAAAAAAAGCCTGGGATCTAGTAAAGAATGAGAAGGTTGCATGGTACTGTTATGCATTTCCAGAAAATGGTTTAACTTTATCTTTTAAGAGTAATTTTGTCTTCCTTTCTCCATCTCTCTCTCACACACTTTGAAAGACAGTATCAGTGTTTTATTGTACACTGGGAAATATGACAATAGTTCAGGAGTAGTTTTGAAAATCTAAAATACAGGTATCGATTGTCTCAAACTATTTAATCTTCAATTAGACGCTGAACTTCAGAGCTGGCAGAATATATACGATTTTTCTATCCTCGAATAGCAGTTCATTTTTTGTCTATGAATAATACATCTTGCTACAATAGTGCAGCCAGACACGGGTATAATTAGATACATTTCTGAGGTCTGCCTATGGTTCATGCATCAAACACTGATCCTCCAGGCTGCCTTGTATAGGTCTATAGGCTTGGGACGCTAAAGAAATGAACACAGTCATGCTAACAGTGCCCTCACTCCAGTTACAGATGTAAGATGACAGTGACTGCTCCAAGGCATACTAATTACAAAGTATTTAGCAGTCAGTCTCTAGCACACACCTGCCAGAAGCAGAGATGAGGGAAATGTGATATCCCAGTTTCTTATGTTACACAGAGCCCAGCTGGAAGTTAAGTTCTTAAGAGGCCAATAACTGTACGAACCATATGTTATCACAGTTCAATCACGCCCATAGCTTTCCCCATTTTAATGTATATTTGGCATTACTAGCTGATATGACATCTTCAGACTAATCAGATGGATATCTTAACCGGTGGGAATATTAAGGTAACACAGTGCTACAGAGAATATCCTTTGCGTTATGTTAGCTTCGCGCTTGTATTTCTGCATAACGGCTCCAGCTCCTAACCTGTTCTGACGATAAACTTTGCCAGGAGGCAGCCCGTTTAATCTAGACACAGATTTTGTTATTTCAACTTATGCCTACTGTGGATCTTAACATTTTGGGTCCAAATAGCTCCTAGGAAAAAAAAAAAAAAACACCCAGCCCTGTCTGAGTCCAAATTTTGCTGTGTAGATCTATTTCTAGCTGAAAGAAACAATACATAAATTGCTTAGAAAAGTCCAAAGAAAAGATAAATTAAATCTGTCTTATTTTTTGTTGTTTTTAATAATTAAATACAAAATAGTATCACCTTTAAAAATTATGCTTGTTCTAATTTTTTATAAAACAAATAAAGAAAAGGACCAGAAGGGAAAAAGGAAAAGCACACCCATTTACGGATGCTCTGCAGTGTAATTAGGGAAAAAGGGAAATAAAGCAAGGAATAGTTTTGCAGCACAGCATTTCATTGCAGCTGATTAAATTCTCTGTCCAAAAGTTGTTTCAAGGAAGCCAGGCACTCTCAAACTAGGGAAAAAATGAAATTTCAAGTTTTTCTTCTGACACTGGTGAGGAAGAAATCAGCTTTATCAGAATCAGGGAAGTGTTTTGCCTTTCACATCATAATATTCTCTTATATCTGCCAAACCCAACATTTTCTACAACAGTATTTTCACCTGACTGCTTAAACCCCCAGCCACAAGGCTAACGCAGTTGCCCAACATCACTGCATGGCACAGTCAGGATTGGACCCCAAAGACTCTGATTACACGTTAGAGGCTTACACCTCTGGCTCACAGAAAATACACTAATACAAACTCGTATGATGACAGAGCTGAAGGCAAGAAACGCTTAGGAGGATTCTAACACCTGAAGAGAAAGATGTGTATAGCTCTGGAACCCCCTACATAAAGACATGGACCTGTTGGAGTGGGTCCAAAGGAGGGCCACGAAGATGATCAGAGGATTAGAGCTCCTCTCCTATGACTGAGAGAGTCGGGCTTGTTCAGCCCGGAGAAGAGAAAGCTCCAGGGAGACCTTATTGTGGCCCTCCAGTATCTGAAAGGGGCCTACAAGAAAGGTGGAGAGGGACTTTTTACAAGGCATGTAGTGATAGGACGAGGGGTAATGGCTTCAAACTGGAAGATTTAGAACAACTATTAGGAAGAAATTTTTCACTCTGAGGGTGATGAGGCACTGGAACAGGTTGCCCAGGGAAGTTGTGGAGGCCCCATCCCTGGAGGTGTGCAAGGCCAGGTTGGATGGGGCTTTGAGCAACCAGGTCTAGTGGGAGGTGTCTTTGCCCATGTCAGGGGGGTTGGAACTAGATGATCTTTAAGGTCCCCTCCAACCTAAATCATTCTGTGATTCTATGATTCAGAACCAGAGAAGCAGCAAGGCACAGCAGCGTGCTTTTGTGGGCTCAGGAAACCCTTTTTTTTAATATACATTGGGTGTATCATTAACACTCAAGGGCACAGGGCCTTGGGAGGGTGCCAGGAGGAGGGGGCCAGTCTTTTTTCAGTGGTACCCAGTGATAGGACAAGGAGTAACAGGTACAAACTTGAATATAGGAAGTTCCATCTCAACGTGAGGAGGAATTCTTTCCTTTGAGGGTGTCAGAGCACTGGAACAGGCTGCCCAGAGACGTGGTGGAGTCTCCGACTCTAGAGATATTCAAAACCCACCTGGACGCCATCCTGTGCAACCTGCTCTAGGTGGGCCTGCTCTGGCAGGAGGATTGCTCCAGATGATCTCTAGAGGTCCCTTCCAACCCTTAACATTCGGTGATTCAGCAGGGAAAAAAAAAGTTCCCTAGTGCTTTGACTATATATTTTCTATTTCAGTTCTAAGACCTTTGGGAAGGGGCCCTATCTTGCACATGTAAAACTTTTTGCCAATAAATAAATGATGCAATGAAATTGCTTTCATCTGAAAATTTGGGGAGAATATTTCTGATAAACAAAGTAACTGTAAAAGTTTTTATGTTTTCCTTGTCATTCTCTCCTCATCCCTGCAATCTCATCACTTGTTCTTGCTTTTGATTTTTCCAATGAAGAAGGGGTAGAAAGAGAAAATAAAGTATAAATACTAAATCTATTTTATGATCAAACATCTGAAGATCTTATATGTAACATTCATTTAACAAAAATTACTATGTTCATTTTTGTTTCAGCTAGAAAAAGGAAATTCATTTCAAACATCAACCATTTGTGAAACCCAGTTGTTGGCATTACCATGAAGGAGATTTGCAACTCTTTCAGTTCCGCTGTGATGTTTATATGTCAGTTTTAACTAAGTAAAGGGGAATGAGAACAGTGACCTAGCTCTTCTCTTCCCATGATTCTCTTCTCCCTCATCTTGCTCAAACAAAACAACCTTGATGACCCAATATAAGTCATAATGCACGGAAATCTTTTGATGACTTGCACATTGGTTGCTTTTGAGAAAGGACTGAATAAACGCTTCAGGATTTCACCAATTATGTGGGGGTATCTTGCTGGCTAAAGGGTATTTTTTTTCAGTAATTGAGATTTTTGCATCCTTCTGTGTAGTTGGTGCAGAACTCGGTACTTCACCAACACAGTGCCTCCCACCCTTCTGTCCTTCAGGAGCAGATAACCAAGGCAAAAGAAGGGCTAAACCAGACAGGTGAAAAACAGAAAAGCTGAGAAAAGAATAGTCACATATCAGAAAGTTACAGCATCTTCCAAGGAAAAAGAACTCACAAAAAAACCTCATTCTCCGCTCAGAATTGTCATTCTACCACAAAATCTGCATGTTCATCCAGATCTCATCATTTAGACTAACATGTCCCTTTGAAGACCTCAGCTGTACATGTCATCATGCTGGCAAATGTCTACTCCCACAAGCAAAAGTATCTCTTTAACCCCTTTCTCACCAGAGTACTGCTTGCTGTGTTGCCAGGCAAGATAAATATGGACCAAAGTGTAGCTTGCCTGTACAGGCACTCCCCTCTTTCTCTTTCATGTTCCCATGGGCTTTACTTGCTAGTGATGGAAAGGCAAATTCTTCATCCTTTATTTCTGCTTGGTTGACCTTTTGCATTTAACTGCACGTGCCTAGGAACTTGCTAAGCCACAAGTTTGATGGAATACAGTATCAGGGGGTAATTCCAGTCTTGGCAGAGTGGAGTTCAGCATTTTTACCTAAAAGCAGGACTTGAGCTGCCTAGAGAAACCGGGCAATTTCTCATCCAAATGGTCTACTAAAGATCTGCACTTCTTAAATTACTTCCTCCTTTTCCAAGTGGTGCCCTTGCTTTGAAACTACTTTATAAATGAGCAATAAGAGCAACAAGAAGTTGTATTAGATTACCACTAGATATTCTCACTTCTCATACAGATTTAAGTCTGTTATTCTTAGTGTATTTAATTTAGGCCTAATTCTAATTGAACACTAGATAGTGCATTGCATTTCAATGCTTTGCATGAAGAATCTTGTTTGCTCACACACTGTGTGGAATAGATACATGAATGTGTAATTACTGACAATATTTTATATAAATCTGCACAGTTATAATGAAAAACCCCACCACTAATGAGGTTTTGTGATTTTCTTACACACAAGCCACAACAGAACAAAGCAATGTAAGCAATGTCAATGGCTCCTCTTGCCATTTAAGGATGAGTTACACAGGAAAGATGAGAGTTACATGTATATTAATTAACTGCCTGTGTAGCTGTCTGAATGACTGCCCACAAGAAGCAATGATTTCTGCATCCCAGATCTTTTTGTGGCACCACAAGGAAAAGGCGTCCAAATGGCCTGAGGCACCTGAGATGCTTAGGTCTACTCCCTCACCTTTCACCTTCACCAGTTCCCTGAATGTCTTTGGTCATGACAGCCAGTTATCCAAATCTCATCAGTCATCTTAGTTAACAAGAAAGCACAGGATAAATTCTGTAGAATTGCTAGAGTTTAAGTTAAGAAAGCCCACAAAAAGGAACCATGGATTGAAAGTGCTTCAAACTTTTTTGCAGTTATTAAAGCAAAACACCCCTTCAATATCTTAAACAATATTAGATTTTTTTTTCCTAAAACCGACATTTATTATGAATGTTTCTTGAGTATACACTGGTGTGTTTTATTTTTATAAAATAAAATATCAGGCTTTGCTTCGCATTTATTATTAACGCAAGATACACAAAACTCTCTTAAAATTGTTGTATCAGGTGATATTTGCAGGTGCAATTGTTTTGTTTAGCAGATGCTGCTTCAAGAAAGGTAGAGAGATAATCTTTTCCTTCCAGTGCACGGGTTGGAATCTCAAAAGGGAGCTGGACGCATACTCATATTTTGTAATATGCGCTCATCTGTAGACTCTGTTCTACGGTGCCCTGCCTCCAGTGCCACAAAACTGCATTCACTCATGTATTGCTGTATCCAGCTTCACGCCTCTCTATATGCAAACAGCCCATCAGACACATCCCCGCTACGGGAACGTCTGAGGGAAATAATCTTTACTTGCAATCAGAGCTCAGAAAACATGTTGGAGTGTGCTTTTGGAGACTGGATATATGCACTGCTGGCGTTGGAAAGAATGGGAGTCTGGTGGAGCTGGGATGCTGCGACGCTGTGCTGCCTACGGAATGGCGAAGTGCTGACCTCTTTAGAAAATCTGCCTAGAGAAACGTAAGTCCTAAAGCAGGAGGCAACCTCCACTGAAAAAAGGGATATGCACTTTTGAAATGTGGGCCCAGCTGCAGTGACATTTGGGGGGCAAGACCAATGAATTTGAATTGCCACTGTCTTGCTGGGTGTGTTATATGGGATGTGGAATGTGTTTGGACACCTTTTTTTTTCCCCCCTTTTTTTAGTTAACTGCATTTGTTTTGCGGGCTTTATTTCTGCAGAAGAGTGCCTTAGTTGCTCTTGGTGCAGGCATTTGAGCTGAGACCTCTTTAAGTGAAGCAGGAAAGGACTTGCTGAGAGGATCATGAGGGCTTCTCCAGTCCCTCATCTGAGAGGCCCAGAAACCTCACCCTTGCGTTAGTACCTGGGAGTACTTACTCCTCCTATGTATTAATGGACAAAAATAGGCACCTCCAGAGGATCATTCCCCTCTTAAGCTGTATGTCTCACTGCACTTACCATACAGGTGATTACTCCTAACCCAGGTGCTCTACTGGAAAACTCGCAAGTAGTTGGGTCGAATCTGAACCACACAACAGCTCTGCTGCTGCTCAGAAGATATACTAGAAGAGCTCCGTATCAGGGAGAACATCTGAAGAAAACAATAGTTACCAGGTAATGTACACAGAAAATAGAAGATACTTGTTTTATTTTTACTGCCTGATCATTCATAGGAGATATAAATGTGTTATGTATTGGATGCTTTAAATAAAATATTTTTTTAATGGTGAATATCTGTTAGCGTTTTGGCAGATATGTCTTGCTTTTTGGATCTAAAAACCAAATATTCTTCAAGTTTCATAAGAGCAAACTTTTTACGCTTTTATTTTGATTATTGTCATATGTCAACATATATTGACACCATTAGATATTCTCTATGTTTCAAAATATTAACAATGGGACCTAACATTTAGCCCCTATAGTTAGAAAAGCTAAAAGAAAACATACGCCAGGAGCTGCTGCTTATATCTCTTCTTAGATTGATCAGCAAACAAAAACCCAAACAAAATAAAACCGACTGAGCTGGCATCATATGTTTAATGGATGTAGAGACGGATGTGAAAGCTGTTGTAAATACCCATTCATGAAATCCTCCTCTAAGGTCAGAGGCAACGCAGTCCGTCATGTCTTGAAAGAAGAGTTAAGTATCCCTCCTGATGATTCAGACATCAGTAGCTGATGACAGGGATTTATAAGAATAGGATATGAAACTCATTTAAACCAGAGGGTACTTTGCCTGTATCTGAACAGCAGGATTGAGAGAGCAGGGGAAAAATAAGTAAGTAATAAGACAGAGAGAGTCGTTCAAGGAAAGTCAATGTTAGAAAATGCCGACCCTCTGCTATGAGCTGTTAATTTTAAAAGGGACTTTTAAACTGAAATATTGCTCTGTGGAAGAGTTTTCTGGAAGCCATGTTCATACTGCAGTGGGTAGGCAGCTAATTTTCCATGTAATATTATCCAAGGTGTGGAGGATACTGACACAATATAGAAACACAAAAGACAGCACATGACGACAGTATTCGTTTCAGTGAGTTCAGTACCATCTACAGACAACACATTAAGTAATGAGTTCTAGCAGAAAAGTCCAGTCAAGCTGCTTGTGCTATTTCCCTAACTAAATATTTGATATATAAAGTATCACTGGGACCCTAACAGTGAAATTATAACTAGAAAGTACAAGTCTTTGGTTAGTGTGTAACACTCTTCATTGGTTGGAGTTTGTAGCATAGAAAGAGAAAAAGAGAGGACTAAGCTGAGTTATCATTAAGAGGTGCCTGTAAATAACAACAGGCATCAGAAAAGACTGCCTCTTATCCCCAGATATTTTTAAGTCTGTACACTCAAGCTACCAAGGAAAGAAATGCTAGTAGAGAAAATGAAGTCTAGAATTGAAAAAGAGGCAAGATGGAATAAACAGGATGAAGATTTTATTCTTGTATGTGTTCCAAACTTGTCCTTAATACTAAAGAACCCATGGAGCACCTGTATAGACAGCTGCATTATATACTACTGTAATGCACAGTAGGTATAAGAGGAAAAAATACTTTTAAAACAGAAGATCACAAAGAATGTGGCAATGCTTGTTTACTTTCATTTCCATTTTTCAAAACATCTTAAAGATTTCTAAGAAATCAATTTAGCTGCTTAGGTCACTTTGAGCAAAAAATAATTTAAGACCTGAAAATGTTAATATAGGTGCTAAAATTTATTTTGTTAATTGCTGGAATAATCAATAACTAATTTTCATTCTAAACTACGTCCTTCATGTGTCTTAAATAACCCAGTGGAAGATCATTTACATCTCAATAACAACCCTTAACAATGTCATGTCATTAAAATCCAAACTAAATCTCAATAATGTAGGTTAGTGACCAGTAAAGGACTTATTACCTGGGTCAAGTCCTTGGGGGCTATGGTGGGCCAACTGGTGAAAGCCTTGCTTGTGTGTGGCTTTTACTCCAAAATATAAGCATGGTATCCCATAGGAATGATCCCATTATTTGGTGCTATGTCATTTTCTAAATGGTTATACATTGCATCTATTTCACAAGCAGATTCGTAATATGAAGGTCAACCAAGCATAACAAAACAAAACAAAACAACCAAACAAAAAAACCAAACCAAACCAAAACAGACATTGGAGTAATATGCAGTAGAGAGCTTTAAAAATAAACAAAAAAATATGGCTTTGAAAGCTTACTTGGAGCTTCACCTTGCTTTCATTAGAATGCTTCTGTGTAAGACGGTAATTAGCAGAAATGGGAAGTAAAAGTATATTAGCCTTATGTACTAGCTAGGAACAGAGAAAGGCATAACTATTTTAAGATGCATTTTTAACAATGCTTTTGTGATACCAACACACTTGCTGATGATATTGAAATTTTTATGTTAATTAAACAACCCCTAACCACTCAGTACATCTCAGATATATACACTTTGTAATTACCTCCATTATTGAAATAGCTAGTTTGATTTATCCTTGCCACAGTAACATTCTAGCTTCTGTTATTTTTGTCTTTAGAAAAACATAGGTCCCAGTGAGGGAATATAAAACTATTACTGTAAATTAAATATTAAAGCTAACTTATTTTTGCATAAGAACACTGTCAAATAATGGTGATAACTGTTCCTAAGAAATTAACTTTTTTTGCCTTTTTTGGAGCACAAATTAAAATCTAATTTTCAGTTCTTTTGTAAATTTCATATAGTTAGCGCGTATAGTTTCACTGATGGCAGTAGCTTAACAGGGAGCTATTATAGTCTTAGCTTAGCGATTAAGAAATACAACATTTGTTGAAGAGCTAGGCCTTTTAGTCTAGAATGGATTATCACTTGATCCTTCCTTAAGCATTTTTATACAGGAGTGCATTATCCTTGGAGCCACCCTGGGCTCCATGCCTCATTAACCTGGGTGTTAGATAAATCAAAGGCAGCCTCAGAGACAAAGATAAGCAAACTGCAGGCCAGCAAGACGATGATGTATGGATCCAGGAGGCTAATAGGAAAGTATTGACAGGAAAATGGTGTGCTTATCCTGCAATCACTGCATATTGCAATGAGAGCTCCCAAAAGCAGATGGGATACACTTCAGGGAATGCAGGAGTAGGAGATTGTTAGGCAGAAATGGATCCTCACATCTTAAATTCTCACAAGAACTTTGTTTCTTTGCAGCAGCGCTTCAAGCACAGCAGAGAGGTTAGTACCCAGGCAATGACTAATTCTAAACAGTGAATTCATGGTAGGGGTAAACATTATTATTATTTTAAGATTGCAATATAACCACCAAAGCTGAATTTGGCACATGTCAAACATTAAAACAAACACACTTTGCAGAGACAATACACAGAACAACAATTCCGTATGCTCAGGAAAAGGATTTAGCTCTAAGAACACTCTATAAAGTCTTCTGCAGAAAACAATGTTTCAGCTGTTAATACTTTTCCAATGAGGAAGGCAGCATGAGTGACAAAAACTCTTGCAGAACAGGGTACGTTCTGTGATTTCCCATTGTGATTGTTTTCCCTTCAGTTCCAAGGGTAACATTTCCCAGAGCATCTATGCCTGAGCCACAAATCACCTCTTGGGTCCACTAAGTGGTCTACTTCCACTACTTCCAAGTTTTATAAAGCCTGCTGTTGTTTGTCTGGGGTTTCTTTTCCAAGACTCGGGTCACTAGATTGATTTTAAAAGGATTTGTTTGTTTGTTTGCTTGTTTGTTTGTTTAAAGCACAGATTTAAAAATAGCTGAATTAAAGGAGAGATCCTCAGAAAATTTTGGATCATACAACATACCCTCAGTATGATCATACAACTCCTGGAAAATAGAGCTGCGTTTGACACGACTCGTTCTCCCCAGTATTTATTTCTGTTGACTTAGGTGGTTTGTAAGACTTTTCTCTTAAATGTGCGTAACTACTCAAAATAGTAGGTGTCCTCCTCAGTCATTACCCGACCTTAAAATCATAATTTACCATGCTCTCTTTTTCTCTCTGTACTTTGAATATCAGCCTACTAGTTTTAAATTAATATTCCTGTTGACTCCACTGGGAGCAGGATCAAACCCCAAGCCTACATACGGAACAGAGTTGGTCTTTTTTTCCCTGGTGTTCTGACTTACTGGGGACAAGGGCCACAATGAAGAACATCCAGTAGTATTCTGATAACAGCAAACAGCCTAAAGTTTGAGTTAAGTGAAATTTGATGCACAAAATCTAAGGCTATTTTACATAGCCTGGTCCAATGAGCCACAGGTTTCAATGCGCAAAGATAGCTGATGTTCAAAAAATGAATGTGTAATGAAGGAAGGTGTTGTTTGCAGAGGTCCCATGTCCCTTGCTGTGGCAGCGGGAAGGGACATAGACAGGAAAGGGCTCAAGTGATGGTAGGAAGGGATTCATGGTTTCACGGTTGGCACAGATGAGCCACATCCCAGGGGCTGGGTTCTCTCTCCACTTCTGCTGTAGAGATGCCAACCATATCTCAGAACATTATTTTTTCTGTGATTCTCACCTTTTCAGGAACCTTGAATAAAAGCACTGTCACTGTAGGTGAACTGGTGGGGAGATGAGCAGCTCTGAGGGCAACTATCAGTTCCTTGTTTCAGGTTGCTCACCTTGACATGCCTGGGGCTTGATGTACCGAGGTGCTTAACGAAGGGAAATTTAGAAGGTGAGAAGGCCCATTAACTCAGCATGATCTATATATAATATCACCACAGTGTATGAATTCAGGTTTGCACTTGGCACTCCTAGGTGGAATGCCAAATTAATGGGAGCTTATATATTTGTCCTTTGGTATGTTGCAACAGTTTCCCTTCCTCTATCCTTTGTGTTTCTGCCTTCGTACAGTGTATATTCAGCCCCTTTTCTAAAAGGCCCACCTGGCTCCATGGAGTACCACCTCCTCCTCACTCAATCCAAGATAAACTGTTGCTTCCTCTTTTCATACAATCTTGGCATCACTCCGAAAGCTTCTCCACGTTTGCTACTAGTGCTTCGCTGGCACCATGGACAGACAGATAAAATGGAAAAACTTTGCTAACTGACTCAGAGAGCTCTGTGGAGGCAAAGTTTGCCCATGTGCCTGCTATGGGTCCTCGCAGTGAGGAGGTTAGGAGCTCTAGGACCTATAGGGAGCCCTTAGCACTGACCTCAAACATTAGTCTCCTTACCCAGCAATTCTGCCATGCCCAACAAATCTCAACTAAGCACGCACAAAGAAAGAAAACCCTGGATTTACAATTTGGCTGAGTTTGGGGAGGTTTTACTAGGGATGGTGAAAAAGTATTATCCATAGTTTCAGCAGCATGTCTCTTTTCTGAGAGACAACCTTTAAATAAAAGGTTGTACAAATATCATTGTGGGCAAAATACTATTTTCTTTATCGTTGAATCTAGTCTCAAAAATGCTGAGCAATCTTTGCTGATTACTTTTTTCTAAAACAATTTTGTTTCAGGCGGTAACACAGCATATAAAATTACAGTCCAAATACTCAAAGAGCAACAGAGTTAAAACCAACTGAAAAAAAGAGACTTACATGGGAAAACAGCACAGAAAACCTATATGTTCATGAGAGCTCCACTTTGAACTATTGTAAAAACTCTGCTTTCAAACAACTATGGAGCTTTTAAAATTACTTTCTTTTTACTTGGTTATTCTGAAACATTAATTAAAGGAAGTATCTGAGTGCAGAATAGCTCTTAGCTACAGCAAAGACATAAATAAACTCTTTTGTAGTTCTGAAGTTTTAAGTAGTAACACTTAAGTACTATGGAATTGTGAATTTTTCAAGTTGTTCTTCCATCTCTTCTCTCATTCCCCCTTCACTCCCACAGAATACATAACTTCTGGATGGATGACATGTACCAAACCCTGACAGTTTGGGAGTTTTCTCATGATATTCCACTAATCCCTTTGCAATTTTCATCTGAGAAATACCAGATGCGTTTTATGCTCTATAATGTAGCTGCCCTTTCTGTGTGACAAAGTGTTGTGTAGTGCCTTGTGCTGGTTGTGGCTGAGACAGAATTAATTTTCTTCATCGTAGCTAGTATGGGGCTATGTTTTGGTCTTGTGCTGAAAACAGTGTTGATGATACAGGGATATTTCAGTTACTGCTGACCAGTGCTTACACAGACCCAAGGCCTTTTCTACTTCTCACACCACCCCACCAGTGAGTAGACTGGGGGTGTATAAAACGTTGGAAGGGGGGACAGCCAGGACAGCTGACCTCATCTGACCAAAGGGATATTTCATGTACCATGAGACATCATGCTCAGCAATATAAAAGCTGCGGGAAGAAAAAGGAATTGGGGGGAGGGGGGGCAGCACGTTCAGAGTGATGGCATTTGCCTTCCCAAGTTATTGTTATGAGTGATGGAGCCCTGCTTTCCTGGAGATGGGCTGAACACCTGCCTGCCAGTGGGAAGCAGTGAATGAATTCTTTGTTTTGCTTTGCTTGTACACGTGGTTTTTGCTTTCCC
This sequence comes from Chionis minor, assembly GCA_013398295.1. Classification (NCBI taxonomy): domain Eukaryota; kingdom Metazoa; phylum Chordata; class Aves; order Charadriiformes; family Chionidae; genus Chionis; species Chionis minor. Next base: position 4,251 of record VZSF01007709.1, on the reverse strand, counting down.
TATTGAACTGTCTTTCTCTCAAGCCATGAGTTTTCACACTTTTATTCTTCTGATTCTCTCCCCCATCCCACTCTGGAGAGGTGAGCGAGCGGCTGAGTGGTCCTGAGCTGCTGGCTGGGGTTAAACCACGACATGCCTTCTACGAAGCTCAGGCATTGCCAAGTGGGACAAATCAAATCCTACAGAAATAAAGTATTGCAGATGTAGTTGCACATATAGACACAGTAATAGTTATGACCAGATATTAAAGGAGCTCGGTACACCACAGCTCCTATTGCTTTTCCCTGAGGCACTGGCTTCTGATCAGTTTTGGAAACTTGACCATCAGCTATTGAGTTGATTAATTACAAGTGATGCTCTTTAGAAAATCTGGCCACTATGTGGATTTTAATTATACACTTTTTAAAAGACATTCCTTGAGCTTTGCAATACAAATCATTATTATTCCAACGGAAAATGAGGTTAAGGAATTAGGAATAATGAGGAATTAACATGATAACGAAACAGAAGTTCCAAATACACAATTAATGATACTATTATGTTAGGCAACGTAATACTACAAACGCTCACCCCTGGAGGGACATGCAGACCATTTGTCTGTTAGATACATTTAGAAAGCAAGCTGACCTTCAAATTTATCTGAGATGTTAAACAGAAACACATTTTTAGAAAACCTCCAGTCAAGCCTTTACACTAGTGATAGCAATGCAAATCTCGCCACTTTCAAAAGACCATTCCAAATAAATTAAAACACAGTCTTATTTACCTACTCAGTCAGCATGAGTCTAATCCCTGACAAGTTTACTGAAATACCACTTACTTTTTTTGTTATCATCACTGACAGCAAAAAAACCAACAAGTGCATTTTGCTGCTCAGCTGGTAACTAGACAATTTTGCAAGGCTTAATTATATACGTACATAGCTTGTGTGTGTGTATACATATATATATGTATGGATGTATGCATATAAATTTCTAATGGTAATTCCCAGTGTAAAAATAGTTCCACTCTTGAAAAATAAAACAAAACAAAAAAACCCTAAGCACAGCCAGAATACCGTGCATTTTCCAGCCCTCTCCCTGCTCCTGATTTGTTTGTCCTGCTTTATCTGGCCTCCTACATGATCCCCGGGAACAGTTTGATTAATGCCCACCCTACGCGGTACAAGGAGCAGTCGCAGGCAGGTAGTTATTCAGAAGAGCCGCAGGTACTCAGCTGGCGCCCCGGTGGTCGCGGCGCCTTTAACATCTCTCTCGGGGTCTGCCTGTTATCTGCTCGCCCCTGCGGCCGGCAGCTGTGCTTCCCGATGGCCTGATGGACTGGCCCGTGTACCAGGGGACGCGGGCAGGGTGCATCCATTACTCATTTGTGACAATAACCAATCGAGGAAGATGTAGAACTCAATTCCGGCAGAAAGACCTATAATGTTGGAGTCAGGAGGTTATCGCTGTGGGACCTGCACCTTGCTCCTTACCCCTCTTATCAAGAGCTTTACAGCCTCTGCTGGAGCAGCATCTTGTAAAGCTGAGGGCTGCAGATCTGGGGCCCAGATTAGTATGCAGCTTCCTAAATGCTACAACATTTAATTAAAAAGTAGGCGCTAGTCAAATTGTTACTGGCTGAGAAGACCCTTTCGGCAAACAGGAGGCAAAAGCTAAAGGGTTTTGCCAACATTTTCCTTAAATCGCGTATTTGTAGAAAATGACCTGTTTCTCTCTGTTCTCATTTCCCAGTGAAACTTCATACAAGGGACCAGCACAATCCCAAATCCAATCCATAATGCCTGCTAATACAGGTGAGAATCTGTGACTAAAAACAGCATAAAGACATCAGCACTTGAAAAATGACAAGGGGCATAGCTTTGATAAAGCGCAGATGTTGTTCGATGGCTGTCTATTCATATTTAAATGTTCTGAGAAATGTTCTCTCTTTTCAAGAGAAATTAGTAAGAAAAACTCAGGAAAGTTCATTTAGGTAACACACGATGTAGGAAATGCAAAACTCACTTGATGATTTAGAGACTTTTCTCTAAATATCTTGATCCTAGGAGGATCCAGGTAGACTTTTTAGGTACCTTCATTGTTTAAAACAACTCAAACTTCTGACAGAGCAGATAGAAATAGTACTCATTTATCATTAATGCCTTAAATTATATTTAGGAAGCTCATTTAATCAGTCATACAGACCACAGATTCTGGCAGTATTTTAGCAAACTGTGCCTGAACTGGAAATGAAAAGAAATGGATTTAAAAATGTTTCTATCAAAGACAGAAAGTGCTGGCCAAACTGTGTAAAACTATTAATTACCAAAATACTGGTAGATGAAGTCACCTTCTGCATCACCAGAACACAGTGTAAGAATTTAATTTTATTTCTGCAGAAGAATATAATCCTATTCACTTAGGGATAAATCATTAGATCTAATAAAAACAACATTCAAAAATAACCTGTAATCTTTTGTACACCTTATTAGAAAACTTATAGTATATTTTTAAATTAGGATAAATCAGGAGGTTCAAACGCAGAATATTTAGGCACAAAATGGACAGTTTTATGCATCTATCTTCATTTATATCTACTTTCTTTAGGAGACTACTCCACGATATATGAATAGCATTTTAGCATAGCTCATGCTTAAAAGTGTAAGTATGCTTTCCTCTGTATTTTCCCCACATTTATTAACATATCTTAACCTTTTTTCAGCATTTCCAATGTGGACTTCAGTCAATATTAATTATTCAACAGCATCAAAAGCCCTGTAAAGGTAGGATGAGAATAGAGAGAACAGTAAAGAACCTCCCACTTTGCAACCCTAGAATAAAATCAGCCAAAGCAAAATTATACTGCATCAGAAGAACAAAACCAGGAGAAGCAAATCTCAGAGAAATATTCAGGGTAGCGGGAATAAGACCATCCCTAAGACAGTGGGAGGCAAAGGGAAGGCAAAACAAATTAGAAACTGGAAATTACCAGAGCCAAAGAAGAGCTCTGGGTATTGGAAACCAGTAGTTGCATGAACACAGAGAAGCTTGCAAAAGGAAGAAAGATGAGAAAGGGAGGTGATCGCATAGTTCTTGAGTGAACACTGGGCTATTTGGGCTATTTTAGCCCAAATAGCTGGGCTTTTTTGCACAAGCTTGAAGAGCCAAAGCACCGTGATACTAAAACAGAGAAAAGAGAGGTAAAACCTGCTAGGTGGCTGATACCAGAGTGTTTTCTTCCTCTTTGAAAGGACCAAACCAACCACTCTAAAATACTGAGGGTTTGAAGAACCGTGAGACCGTTTCAGCAGGTTGTACTTAAAGAGGGAACATAGAAGAAGGCAATCAATCATTCCTGTTCTCAGCTGAGAAATCAAACCCCATTAGAGCATCAGGAATGAGTATAGTTAAAACAGCTACAGCTTGGCTGAGGATCTGGGGACTTAAAACTCTTCTGTCTGCAACTGGAGAATATGAAAGAAGTGGCCAACCTCAGTCTTGTGAAAGAAGATTAAGGACATTTCTGCCTTAATCTCTCACGTGAAATGTTCAGACCTCCCAAATTTCAGGAAATTCCAAGTTACTGGAAACCACCATGTCCTTAATTGCCACATCTACCTGTCTTTCAAATACCTCCAGGGACAGTGATTCCACCACTTCCCTGGGCAGCCTATTCTAATGCTTGATAACCCTTTCGGTGAAGAAATTTTTCCTTATATTCAACCTAAACCTCCCTTGGCGCAATTTCAGGCCATTTTATCTTGTCCCATCACTTGTTACTTGGGAAAAGAGATGGCACCCAACTCACTACAACCTCCTTTCAGGTAGTTGTAGAGAGCAACATGGTCTCCCTTTAGCCTTCTTTTCTCCAGGCTAAACAACCCAAATTCCCTCAGCTGCTCTTCATGAGACTCGTTCTTTAAATCCTTCACCAGCTTCGTTGCCCTTTTCTGGACAGGCTCCAGCACCTCAATGTCTTTCTTGTAGTGAGGGGACCAAAACTTAATTACATGACACTCTGAATATATATATACATACACATATGTAGTTGTGAGCATGACATATACAGTAAAAATACTTCTGATGAAATGTTCAGGCAGGATTCATCTGCCCTCAGTTTAGATGTCTACAAGTTGAACATTTAAGCCTGAGCTGGTGACGTACAGTACTTTAGAGTCATCAGGGAAGGATGAGTCCTCTTCAAAAGACACCCCCACACAGATCAGGTTTGCAATTTAGGATGAACTTAATTCATAGAATCGTAGAATGG
>VZSF01007706.1:1136399-1175519 GCA_013398295.1 Chionis minor | reverse complement strand
CCTTCCCTCTTCTCGACACCCCCGCTTCATTATTCAAATGAGAACTGGAATTACCTAAACTTGAATTAAGGGGCATAGCAGGCTTATTGAATTTAAGTAGATCTGTAATGGAACAAATATATAAAGCAAAATTAAGGAGAAAAATCTCAAAAGTGTGGAAATATTCTTGGAATGAAATTGTAACATAGTTTTCCTTCAAAATGACTATTTCAGTAGTTTACTTGCCATTTTTCAAAATAAATGGTATAAGAGTTAAACCACAGAATCCATCAATTTTGAAGTAATAAGACAATTTAAACTGAATCATGAAACAGCTTTCTTTATTGAGTAATTTTGAACTTAGAGTAGCAATTTATAAATTATGCCAACTGTCATGTTGTCGGAACTCCTGCCTTTTCCATATCTTTCTCTCTTGGGAATATCATCTTGAGAAGATTTAGTCTAGCTTTTTTATCTCTTTCTCCTGGCATCCAAACTTCAAACCAATTCATGACTTAGAATCACTTACTTGCCAAAGAGGGATCTTATCAGATACATTTTGAAAAATCTGAATAGCAAGAAGGCTAGTTAAATTATCTTTCCAATAATAATTCTAAGAATTCTTGCCTTTTTCCATGAGCTCTTTACTTGATCCTATAGATGCCAGTCTGGATTAATACTGTTGCTGTGTATTCTTCACATTCAGAATTTACTTAGCTCTTCCAGGACTTTACTCGGGATCAGTTTTAAAACTTAGTTGTCTGTTGTCAAGGATTGACCTTGGCTAAGGGCCAGACATCCACCCAGCCACTCTCTCACTCACCCTCCTCAAGAGGACAGGGGGAGAAGATAGGATGGAAAAGCTCATGGATTACAATAAGATCAGGGAGATCACTCATCAATTAGTCACAGGCAAAACAGACTCAACTTGGGGAATTTTTTTTTTTTTTTTGTGAATTAAATTGGAGTTGGATGGTGACAAATGAAGATAAAAAAACTCCACAATCCTTACCCCTACTCCACCCCTTCCTCACAGTCTCATTATCAGTCCTTCATTCTTCACTCCTCTACCTCCTTCTCATGACTCATGGAGGGTAGATGGGGAATGGGGGCCATGGTCACTCCATAACAGCTCCTCTCTGCTGCTTCTTCCTCCTCAGACTTTTCCCCTGGTCCAGTGGACCTTCCCATGGGCTGCACTCCTTCAGGGTAAACCTGCTCCATCATAGGCTCTCCATGGGCCATAGCTGCTTCAGGGTATATCCACCTGCTTCACCACGGGATCTTCCATTGGAGCAGTGTGGATATCTGCTCCAGAGTGGTCCTCTCCAGAGACAGCTCCAGTACCTGGAGCGCCTCTTTCTCCTCCTTCTTCTCTCACCTTGGTGTTCACAGTGCTGTTTCTCACACTATTTTTGCTCCTTTTTCTCTCTGTCCAGCATTTTCTCCCCTTCCTTAACTATGTTTTCCCAGAGGTGCCACCAGTTTGGCTGTTGGGCTCAGCTGTGTCCTGTGGTGGGTCCATTGTGGAGCTGGCTGTGTCCAGGACAGGGCAGCCCCTAGTCTCTTTTCACAGAGGCCATCCCTCCAGCCCCCCAGCTGCCAACACCTTGGTAAGAACACCCAATACATCCATAAACATCCATCTTTTCTTGCAGCACTTTTAAGGTTTTAAAAATAGGGCTAGCTTCCCCACTTCAAATCTAATATTTATTTGCAATCCATCAATAACTTAATTTAAAATTTAATCTTAGTGATTAAGCTGGAAATGTGCTCTCTGAAGCTTGTACTCATGGGAGGTGTGGGATGTGCTTCATGTGTGGCAAACCCTATGAGCTGCATATCATTTGCTATCCCTAACTGGTAGAGGTTACTCCTTATTCTCCTTACTCTGGAAAAAACCCCAGACATTTATAAGCCTTGCTATGCCCAGCACTCATCACCAGTTTTTTAAGAGTAATGAGGACTCCTTTTTTTTTTTTTTTTTTTTTTTTTAAAATAAACCCAGCAACAATTGACTCAACCTCTGATACCAATGAACTCTTACACTGGACAGTCAGGAATGAAAATTACAGTGTCTTTGAGTATGCTGCATGTCATGCTCTGCTTTCTGCTTTTATTCAGCTACTTTTTAATAAGTAGCTAGTGATAATAAATATTATTTGCTTCTCTGTCCTGATCCATCAGATGTTTATCAAACTGAACTGTGTGCTGTCAGACTTCACTCAATGATGTAATCTCATTATTTCTTTAAGAAATACTCTAGTGACCAAGAGTTATGCTGTGCTGCCCTGCCACTTGCCACATGGAACCTCCCAGTACAGACAGCCCCACCACCCTTGGTGGTTCCTCATTGAGTATGGGACTAGGCAGGGAGGGAGGTGGGTCCTGGACACATTAAAAATAGTATTCCACTGCAGTGCACCCCATGAATAAAGCTTAATTTGAGTTATAGCAGAGTAATGTCATCTCTCATAGAGGCTTTTGTGGAAGAACTTTGCCTGAGTTGTGTTCCAGAGCTGCTACCGCCTCCCAGGGTAGGAGGATGCATGCTGTCTCTTAAAGGTGAAGGCACCAGTGTCTCAGCTTTGTGCAGTGTATCTGTTTTGTTTGGAAACACAGAATGAAAATCTCCATTTTACAGGTGAGATTTTGAGTCACAGAGAGACTAAATGATTTGTGCAAAGTCACATAGCTGAAACAAGGAATGGCATCTGGATTTTTCAAAACTTAAGCCAGGATCTTTTCCTATGATCTAGCTTTTTTTTTTTTTTTAACTAAAAATGCATTGATGTTGCAAACGAGGATGAATATTACAAACCCATCTATTTTTCAGCTTCACTTCTGTAGTTATTAAAATGCCCTAACACAGGCTTAGACAGTCATTAAAATGTATATTTTTATTATTTGAATTTGTGTTCAAATTCAGTAGTGTTTGTTCCTTGAAGATTGACCTGGACTTGTTTCTAATTTACAAACACTAACATTTAAGAAATTTAAAAGCTAATGTTGTTTATGTATGTTGGATGCTAACAATTCTGTTCTATTGTACAAATAGATATTTACCCTGGGAAATCCTTATGAAGCTGAATTAAAAGCAAATGTAAACATCGGGGTTAATTTCTGCACATTTTCAAGCACATATCAGAAGGGAAGAGTAAAATTGGTCATTATGAGTACATAGTGATGAAAAATGGCTAGACACAATAAAGGATAATTTCTTTGGTTTCCAGAGCATAATGGAGTATGAATCATATTTAAAATTAATGGCTGAGAAGACAGATCATGATTTGAATGTCATCAGTAGCTATTTTACTCCTCCCTAGAGCAGCAACAAGCCTTTTATGAGAGACGAGTTCCTGCAAACAAGCCCTTCTAAGCCATCTGAAAGCTCCTAATTTATAACAGAGCTTTAGAAAATGTTTTTTTTTTACTTTTTTCAGTGCTTGGAGTAGGAGGAGCAGAACTGGGAACACCACCTCACCCTCCAGCAAGTAACATGCAGTTATTTGTTTGTAAGTAATTTCTTTAATGTAACATTTTGGGGGAAACATTGGCAGTGGACATCCTCGTTTTCAAATGGCATGCAGTTCTCCTTTACCCTTTTCTAGTTCTGTAAGTAAATTTGAAATTGCTTCAGCAGCTTCCGGTATTGTCACTTTTGGGCTGTGCTACATCCCCGAGCCCTCGTTTGAAACACCACACCAACGCCGACGTTCAACACCCTCGAAGACTGCTGCCCCCGTCCCACCTCTTGCCGACGGGCTCGACTGTGTCCCTGTGCCGGGCCACTGCAGCGCTTGTGCCTGGACGCATCCTGCCTCACCTGCGAGAGCTGCTCTCGGACACATGCCGTGCTGCCTGCTCTGCAGGGCCTCCTGCCCACCATCCAAACCTGACCTACGTGCAGTGCCTGTGCCCTCAAGCCTTCGACCAATGGTACGGCAATGCCCAGCGTGAGTGCTTATTGAAACTCCACTCTGTTAAGCATTTCTTAACCTGTTTATTCGTGCATACAGGGAATGCATGATGGTGTCACTCGTTTAAAAATAGCACGTTTGGCCAAGGTGGCTTCTTCTAGTTAGTGGGAAAGGAAAATGAGAAGAAAAAGGCAACATGCAGTATCTGTCCGTGGAAAAAAATGGGACTTGCCCTCAGCATTTTGTTCACAAATTAAATGGACCTCAGAGTATGTGCCAGTTCTCATTTTACTCATTGGGGAAATAGCACAGTGGAGGGGGATATGCTATTGTTTCTATTGAAGTGAACCTTTAAGTTCTGTTACTGTGTAAATGTGGTAGGCAATAAGTAAAGATAGCCAGTTGGCAATAAGTAAAGCTAACTAGTCAACAACAAGTCTTTCCCAGAGGAAGGCATCCTGATGTTTTTGATAGTCAAAGACATCAAGCAGCAATGAAAGAGGAAAATCTGGGGGGTTTTGGCTTCTATGTATATGTAAAGTAATTAATGCTTTTTTATTTTCAGCACTAGCCGACAGACCTGCACTGAAAGTTGAAGTCTGCTGTTGGAGATCAAACTTTTAATAAAAGATGAAATATGCCTTTTGTTTTAAAGGACTGTAGGTAAGACGTTTGCTGACATTCAAACTTTGTGTTTACTAAAGCTGTTATGTACTTTCAGTTCACAGGCTGTCCTTAAGCTGTTGGAGTTATTACAGTGGTGTATTACCTTTCATTGTTCCCACCAAATCTCTCATGGCTCATTTGCTGTGCACAATGATATTCTGTGAGATTGTTTTCATTTTTCAGTAACTTATATCACAGAGTATCCCAGATTTAGCCATAACTCTATTTCACTGGCAGGCTCGTCTCTCCTTTTCCTTTTGGAATTGCTTCTTGAAGGGACCACTCGTAAAGCACGGCCAGTTATGATCTCAGTTTAAAGGGCCTGACAAATTATATTGTTTCAAATCGACACGAAAGCAGGATCACAGGCTAAAAGCAGGAATTGGAATGGTTCATTCTTACAAACGGAGACAGACCAGAAGGGAGACTTTCATGTATAATACCTGAAATAATAGTCTGAGTTCTGGCTTAGGACATCATTCTTCAGTCTGCTCTGTCCTATTTATAGTCTTGTAATGTCAGAAAAACACTTTCTATTGCATTTAGGTTCTCCTATTCTTTGGCAATATCTAGAAAGATACAGAAGCTATTCTGCTAAAGGTAGGCTGAAATTTTGTTGAAAAATATCTCACTTCATGCCATTACAGTATATTGTTTTGCAGGAGCTGAAATGGGTACAGTGAATGTGAAGGACTCCAATGATCTGTAGCCTGGCAACTACAACAGTGGCCTGAGATTTGGAAGGCACACACATGCTCAAGTTCTTGCTCTGCTAAAAATGTTCCTGGGGAGACATATATAGAGAGATGCACAGACAAAGACAGAGTCATACATATACATATATATATATTTATATTTTTTAATATATATATAAATATTAACAACAGCAAAGTAAAATAATCTCCCTGCATGCTACTTTTGTACAACCTAGGACATAGTATCCTTACCACCACATGACAGGATTCTGCCCTCTTAATGAATACTTTCTAAAACAAAGAAGAAAATACTTGAATACACACAACCCACACAATTTTTTTAAGTAATTTCCTTATTGCAAAGAGACTTGATAATCTTACTTCTTATTTCATTGTGATGAAAAGCTAAATGTGAAAATAATGGAATTTCAGAAATATGATTCCTGTCTCTTGATCAGCTTTAAGGGGTCATTATCCATTCTTTCTACTAGATGGGCTTATGAACTATGTAGAGTAACTGTTTCTCATGATGTCTCAGTTATGAAAGCACAAGGACGACAGGAAAGTACTTCTCTTTTTCATATATGGAATGTTGGAAAGGATGGTAATAGTGGGAAATTCCTGGGGACATGAATAAATGGAAGGAATCTCCTGATTTAGGAACACAACTAATGCAAATTATAGTCTAAGTAGTCTAAACTACTACTAAAAGTAGCTGTCTCTAGGCATTTCTCTGTTGCGCTTCTCATTTTGTATAAGACATACCTGGTACAGTGTTGTGCTATGTAGGAGTAGATCTGATGGTGTAGAAAGGCAACCCAAATGAAATATGAACAGCTAGTTTCAGTGCTCATAGAAATACATTAGAAAAACATTACACAGAAGCAATAATTTGAGATCCCAAACACGTTTTTCCCCATTAACGATATTTTAAAATGCAGAAAGCACTTCTGTGAAGCATGAAGGATGGTCAGGGTTAGCTAATGAGTCTGATAGGTACAATTGCTGCATGCTTGATCTGTCTTGGATCCTAATGCTCATTTGGACATGTCTTATTATTGTGTGGGTGTTAAGTTTGTCCAAGCTCATAATCAATAGATATATGGTCATTCACAGTGTTTATGCCTCTATATTAGAAAGCTGCAACAAAGTGATCAGGCTGTAGCTTGCTAGGTTCATACAGAAAATTTCTCACAGAAAACCTGAGCAAACTAATTGCTGGCATTAGCATGGGAGTCATATGAGCTGTGATAATGATACGGATAATGAAACCCGCGCCCCTGGCCATCACTTTATCACCTATGGGGTCAGCAAAGAATTTATTCAACCCTAAGCTGCATTTTATAATTGGCTATTTGTATCCAGGAAGATTTTGGTTCTGTATGGTAGCTTCAGATATCATTCATGGATTGGAAAAGGGCCTAAGTGCATCTGAAGAAAGAATGGTGGGGACCCACTGTCAAAGCCTTTTGGAAGACATAGAGTCAAAGCCCCTTAATTTTCCGTTTTAAACACATGGATCTTTGAGATTTAGAGGAAATAACCTGAATTGGCATCTTAGCAATAGCTTAGCAGATTTATAAAAACTGTGTATCTGCCAAATGATGACAACATGATGTTGTGTGAACATACTGAACCAAGTGGGGCAATGCGTTGCTAAATGTAGTCTTGTTTTGGTAATGCGAGTCCTCAATCTCACAAAAGGGTGGGAATTTCCCACCTTTAATTCTGTACAGGGTATCATGGCACATCACATTAATGAAAGTCCCCCTAATAACAAGATGCTAACTAGTCAAGGACTTGAATGCCTGAAGGTTAACAGCAGGATATTTTTCAGTTATTTGCTAAAAGGTGAATTCAACATGAGATGTGGCCACAATTCATTCAACCTGTGTCTAGACACCTAGTTGAGAACAGAATTTGGGAGTCCAATTTTCTGAATTGTAGCATATGCAGTGAGAAAGGCCCCATTAGGAAGCAGCTCATACCTTATAGCCCTCCAGAAAGCAATTCAGCCTGCATTTCTTTCTCTGTTAGCTGTATAAAAAGCCCAGGGAGAGTATGAGCTTAATTTAAGCTGGTTTTGCAAAGCCTGTTTGTTTTGGGCTTAAGTATTCTGAGTTTATTGTCCCAGACGTGAGCATAGGTGTCTGCCAGTATCAGTAAGTTGAAAATGACACCCACAGCAAAGAATTTGGCAAGCATCTCCAGTCTCCATTGTGAAACGTGGCTTAGAGTTTAGTAAAACCCAAGCCCCTCTTTCGAGAAAGAGAAGCAAAAGACTGTAGTTGACTGTAGCCTCTGAGCTGACAAGGGGTCCTCTCCCCTGCCATTTGACAGCTGAGACTGGAGCCCACGCACAGCAGTGTTAGTCCTCCATTCCCAAAATTGCATTCCTACAGCCAGTCAGCTGTAAAAGGTGAAGATACTAATAGCCAAGAGGTGACCAGGAAGAGTTTCTTGAAGTATCCCTTATCATAGACTCTTTCATGGCTGACTACCAGCCCAAAGAATTACTGGATTTCCATTAAGGCACTTCAGTAGTTCAGATGAGATGCTTAGCTGTAGGAAAATTACTTGGAACAGACCCAAGTTTTGGTCATCTAGGTCTAAAACGTGATCCCAAATCTCCTGTTTACTGGTTGTCTATGGTGACATGGCCTTTATTTGCTTATTCTTCAGGTATCAGTTCTGCTCCTGAACTTACTCCTGTTTGGAGCAGCTATGTTAGTACCTTCACTTAAAATCAGACCAAGATCCAGGCAACATCCACTCTGATGAAAAACTCCGGATGCTCAACACACATCCACAAGATTAGATGGCTGTGGCTACCATCTTTACTATGGTCTTTTTCCTGGACACAGGAGAAAGAAGAGAATTTTCATCTTTCATGAAAGTTTCATAAAGGATATATCAGCTTAGATACAGAAGCAGTAAACCAAATCAGGTTTAAACTATTCTAAATATTTTTCTTAATTTAAACAAACAAACAAAAAAATTAAAAAACCTCAAACCCTCAGCAACAGTGAAGATGCACATACGGAAATCATAAATAAAAAATGATCTTCATTTAAGTTTTACCTTTCAGAGGATTTCTGGCTCCAAAATCACTCCACAAGTAAAATTTGGTGAAGTAGATCAAAGTTCTTCATTTAAATAGTGAAAAGTAGTAGCAGGTTTTGTCCCCAGGCTTCCTTAATCAGAGATTTCCCATCATTTTTTATCATAATAATCTGGAAAGCATTCACTTTTTTTTTAAAAATCTAGATAGCTATGTATTACTGATCTGAAATGGTTTGCTCAAACTACACGTATATTTTATTATGGAAGTCTCAAGAACACTGTAAATTTTAAAATAAGTTTAAGAATTTGGTTTTATAAGAACAAGATTTTACAAAATCAAAGTGAAATAATTGTATAACTTTTTAGAATTCATTATTGTTTCGAAATATGTTACTGGTAATAAAGCTTCAAGGCAAAAAATGCAGCTACAGTGTAACTTAGCAGAGGGATATTTCAATCATTTCTGCTTATTATGCCAGCAGACAGGTGACTCACATCTGAAGACTTCTATAAAGGCTAGACATATGGTGGATCTGGGCCATAACTTTGCTAGGACCTTGCCAAACTATACATGCTGTGTTTTTTACATTCCTACAGGACATCCCATACACATTGCTTTTTCTAGTTTCCCCAGGAGCAGCTGTACCATCCCACCATGGCTCTTAACTAAGAAAACAGCATCCAGCACCTGTCTGTCCTGGCAAAGAGCTGCAGCCTGCTCACTGCCTCCTCCTGGGCATATTTTAGGACAAGGACACAGCATTGCTATATATGTTGAAGGATTTGCTGTAAGCTGGAACTGATGCTCCTAGGGGCTGGAACATAAATGTAAACTCAATGAAGAGGTGATGTGTCAAAAAAAAAGGAAGAAAAACCCCAACCAACCAGTGTTGCTGCAGATCTGTCCTACTGTTTGCACGCTGTCAGACCTCATGAGAATTTTGGATTAAATTTGCTGCCTGAATTCTTGCTAGTAACTGGAGGGTACAGTATCAGGCAGTTTTACAACTGTGGCTGTTGCACTGAAATATTAAAAAGATATCTTTTTTTTTTCCTTGTACTTTTGACCTGCGAGACAAGAAACTCCCTGTTCTGAGAATTAAAGCAGCAATAAAGTTTAGGTTTCAGTAGCAAGAAATGGAGAATACTTGATAAGACAATTGCTTGGGTTAAGCATTTGTTTAAAACTGAAAACAACTCGTGAGTAACATAGGCAGCTAAATTGCACCATCTGGAGCAAGAGGCAGATGTAAGCACCTTTATTTAAGAATCAGTTTATAAATAATAATAAAAGATGTGTGGAATTAATTCGCTCCTTTTCTGCAGGTAGCAGCATTCATGGGAAATAGCTTTGTCAGTTCAGAGTATATCTGCATAGCACATGAAGCTTTGTGTAGACATCTGGAATAGATATTTCTTCATCAATTTATATAATAAATCCAGAATAACTGCTAATGATTAATAGGCAACATTGCTTAAGGACTTCAGACTACCCGACAGCTTGGACAAAGCACAGGCAGATGCTTCAGACAGGCTGTAAGCAAGACTGAGAATTACAAGCAAGGCAGGGAAGTGACCTTTTGTTGTGGCAGGGACTGAAAGTGTCATCACACGCCTCAACACCACACATTGCACAAACTAGACTGATCCACTGACTACATCTAGACAATCTTGTTTTCCACCTGGTATTCTGGGCCTTTCAATTTTAAGTTGGGCATTCAGAAACTGAGGCACATAAAATTATCAGTTATCTTCTAAATTTTATAGAGAAAGTGGTATTTTCATAAGAGTAGAGTGATATTGTTTTCACAATACTAATTTGTTGCCAGTGATTAATGAAATGGTAATCGTTTTTGTTATTGAAAATTACAGGGCTCGAGTCACAAAATGTTATTCATTCAATGTTTACAGATGGAAGGAAAGGACCGTATGACGTGATCCTCAAAAATTTTTAAAGCTTCATCTAAGTTCGTTCAAAGTGAATACATAAACATAAAGATAAAATAAGGCAGTAATGTATTCAGGCAGAAACAGACTAAGATTTAGACCCTCTTAGGAAAAAAAATAATGAATGAAAAAGACTGCTTAATTAAAACTTAACATTAAGTTGTACACTTTTAAAAAGGTCCATCTAATTCAGTGCAATTTATTTCTGGATGGAAGGCAAGCATAAGAAAGATTATGCTCGCAGAAAAATGAAAAAAGTTTAGTGAGACCAAGGCAACCATTAGCAAAGCAACCATTAGCACATTTCTACAGCTTCAATAGGGGAAGATCTACAAAAAGAGAGTGTTTTAAAGAAGCCGCCCACCAAAGAAACAGAAAAGTTTAGATTTTGAATATATGGCTTTTTTCTCATGTCAAGAACTCTTTATGGTTTGTACAATTAAAGCATGTGTGCATATATATAAATGGGCACTATACTGCCCATCCAAAGAAAGCTACTAGCTTAGGTCTTGTGCTGTGAGCTAACATATCAAGAAAGGAAAAAAATTATTTGTTCTTCAGTGGATCTTTGTCTCTAGCGAACAGCTAGTCAGCATCAGGAAGCGGGATTTATCACAGAGTGTAAAAATTAGGCCCTGGTAATTCTGCTTGGTGAAATTTAATTTAGATTTAATTAGAGATGGACTAGAGTCAAGATACATGCCTTCAATAAGCTGTTGTTAATACTGAAGGGGTAAAAGTTACCTTTGTTTTATTGGACCTCCCAATTGATTGTGACCCATGGAAATGTGCCTTTCTTGTAAGCTGGCTGTGGCCACCATGGGCTCTCAAACCAGTGCCTGGGGCAGAATTAGTGCCCCTATCAGCAGGGAGACAGGCATTCACATATGCATGAGAAACAGGGGCTGGCGATCTATCAGTGCCAACACTGCTTAGACAAACATTGTGCTCAGGTTTATTTCTCACAGGCAAGGGATGAAACTGCGAGTGAATAGCATCCCGCTTGCTCACAGCCCTCGTGCAGCTCTTCTCCTTTCTGGACCAGGTGCTCCCAGCCTCCCCAGCTCTGTCACCATGTTTCTAACGCTTCCTGGTCATGGTGTCCCCAGCTCAGGCTACTCCTCTCTGCACCCCACCAGCACAGCTGAGGTCTGTGTCCTGCAACTGGGTACTGGAGAGTGGGTCCCCACATGCTTGGACAGAGGTACTTAGGTATTGATGACATCTGTACCTTGGACACAGGGTTGTATGCATACAGAGCTCCTTTTAGGACTGGTGTCTCCATCTAACTTCAGTAATTACAGTATCAGCAGCAGTACTGAACAGTTAGAGCCTGTCCCTCTGGTCTTGTTTCTAAACTTGGCTTGTGACCTAATCCAGCTGAATTTCACATTCATTCATGGTAATTATCTTTAGATATCTGAGGATAGAACTTGACTAACCTCTTTTTCTACTATTGATCACCACTAACGCTTTTGGTTTTGTTTTAAAATGATTATATTTCACTTAAAAGTATCATTCTTTAAAAAGTATTTTCCTATTGTCAGGAAAAAAGCCAAAACTCCCATCATGAAACAAAACAAAACCAATCAAAATCTGGGGAAAAGAAAAGCTATCATGTTTAGGAAGAAGGTTTAATATTCTCAAAGTATTTTCAGAATATTTTAACTTTTAAATTAGTATTTTTGAAAATATTAAGTGTCCAGTGCAGTATATCAATAATTTGAAACTTTCTTCTCGGTAAAAAAAAAAAAAGTTAGAAATTGATCTTTTCCCTGCATGTTGACATGATGTTGTCTGGTGACCTGACCATCCTGTAATGGCACTGAGTGGCTCAGGAATGACTGAAGAGCATCTCAGAGCCCAGAATTTTTTTTTCCTGTCAGACAACGATGCTAGAATTTTAAAAAGGCTTGCTCTTGCAATATTGTTTCTTTCAGTGGTGTCGTGGAACTTGAATATCTGTAGGTTGCTGGTTGACAGTTGCTTTCTCATTTGTGGTTATACCTTTTTCACTACACTTAAGAGCTTTGCTACAGATGAGTAGCATATGGTATTGGCTAAGGAGATGAGAGTTTAATGAGATATAGAACACACGAACAAAATGCATGCTAAATTGCAATGACACGCTTGTGTTGGTAGCATGTGATGTTGTGAAATTACATTCCTGACAAGACAATACAAACAAATACACTTCAGCAAGCATGCGGTCACCAAAATTTTTTGTAAGTTGGTCCAGGAGTCAGGGCAAGCAGGGGGCCCCTGCGGTTCTCTCCTCATTCTGCTACGGATTTGCTGTGCAATTTCATAAAAGTAATTTCACCTTTTTTCTCTCTTTTTGCACATGGACGTAATGAGGCATGGTATTACTTACCTGAAGATGTAGAGATAAAGTGGTAAGTAAGACTGCTGATGCAGAATGGTCTTCCAAAAATTATTGCCTTTATCTTACACATACGCAAATTCAAACAGATAGCTAAACAATAAAAATTACAATCAACAACAATAGACTGGGAGTAAGTTATACGTGACTTGCTGTAACCTGGAGCCATGCACACTATTTAATTAGCGCCACTGAAAATTTTCCATCAGGAAATAGAAGAGCCAGTCTTCTATTCGGCTCAAGGAGTGACTATTGAGCCTGCAGAAGGAAACAGATAGCAATACCTCTGACACTTTGGCTTTCATGGCTGGACTCCCAAATCACTCATTTTTTGCAAGGAAGAGTAAAAGTAATAACGCTAATAATATTGTTGTGAGTAGTTCACAAGGTTTGGAAGGGTTTGGTAACATCATTACTCTGTCTTGGGAGAGATTAAAGAAATTAGATGTTAGATTCCTAGCCAAGGAATACAGATACAACAGATATAACCTAGGTTGGCACCATTTGAAGGATAAAATGAAGCTATAACTGTTCCATTAAGACTGCTCCACTTGGATCTTTCTACCACTCTCTAAGCTGCCTATTGCCCTCCCCCAAATGTGGAGAAATACATGTCAGAAAAGTAAAGTATGTAAACATCTCCTTTTCCTACCATGCTTAGGCAGAAACAGCCAGCTAATTAAAAATAGCAGCTTTGATCCACTCAGCCTTCCCAAGGTATCCCTTGTCTTGTGGTGGAAATGTATTTTTAAGAAAAAAATACATTTTATCTCTTTATGAAGAGTTTATTCATGTCTGTTTCACTTTACCAAAGTTTGAAAAGCTAAAAGTAAAGAAAACTTGCAGTGCAAGTACTTGAGAAATTGCATTTTTCAGGTACAAGAATTTTCTACGAAGTATCACTAGATTTGAACTAGAAACAGTCTCAAACCAAAAGATTTAATCATCTGTGAACTTTAAGGAAATCCAGATCTCTCTGTGAACTTCATGGGTCGTCTTTTACATCTGTTGAAGAATTTAAACTAAAATCTAATCCTGGATGCAATTTTACCTATTCAGAACAGGTCTGAATCACAGTTATCATAACAATCCCAGTTCTTTTATACTTGGGGGGGTGGGGAAGTCTTAATAGAAGTTGCCTCATCCATAACGTATCTCTAAGACATAGGAACTACAGGTGAGTGCACATGCTCTTAAAATAGCTTTAAAGTAGGTAACTGGCAATATAGCTTCAGCAGCTCCTGGGCTATCATTAGCTAGCTCTGGTTATCAAACCGGATGCCAAAGTGAGTTTTGCACCACACTGCCCTTCATGACACTTTCATCAGTCAGACAGCAGTAGCCACATGAGGTAATTTAAATTCAATAAATTCTTCAATATGCAACATGGTGGCCATTTGTGGACTATGCTGTGTATTTTACTACTGACGTACTCTTGTTAGCTGCATTTTGAAAGATGGAAATCTCTGTCTTAATGCTACTAGCAGAAAGCATTCTCTCGTAATTTGCTGACTGAGCTATCCGGGTGCACTTTCCATGCCAAGGCTCCACCGTGGTTGTGTCACTGTGGGAAGGCCAGGTAAGAAGCAGAGTAGGTGAACTAAGCACCAGAGGCTGCTGAACTGAGATTACCCCCAACCCAGTTTATGTTATTTCCTAGTGACAAAGTAAGGCCGAGAGAAAACCTTTGTTATTTCCTACATGTAAGTCATTTTAAGAACTCCTTCAGACTTCCAGTGTCTATGGTACGTGAAATTTGCTTTTGGCAGGGAGCTGTTAGGATCAATAAAGATTTGTGGGGATTTTTTCTTAATGTTTCTATGCCAGCTAGTTTCTACAAAATAATATATTCCCATCTTAAGGGAAAAAATAAAATAAAAAAAAAGTGTCTCTGAAATCATTAGGACAGAGACCAAGGATCTGAACTGGGGCTTGTGTGGATCTGGCTGTGCTGGAAGGTGATTGGAGAGGGAGCTTGGAATTGGATTGGAACTTCTTTTTTACGAGGAAAGTCTGAGGGAGTTGGGGTTTTTTAGTCTGGAGAAGAGAAGACTGAGGGGGGGATCTCATCAACACTTACAACTACTTAAAGGGAGGGTGCCGGGAGGAGGGGGCCAGTCTTTTTTCAGTGGTGCCCAGTGATAGGACGAGAGGTAATGGGCACAAACTTGAATATAGGAAGTTCCATCTGAACATGAGGAGGAACTTCTTTCCTTTGAGGGTGGCCGAGCACTGGAACAGGCTGCCCAGAGAGGTGGTGGAGTCTCCGACTCTGGAGACATTCAAAACCCGCCTGGACGCCATCCTGCGCAACCTGCTGTAGGTGGACCTGCTCTGGCAGGGGAGTTGGACTAGATGATCTCCAGAGGTCCCTTCCAACTCCTAACATTCTATGATTCTATAATTCATCTGGGCATTTTTATTTGTACTTGTCCCCTCATACTCCGTATTCATGCTTCTCTCCCTGACCGCACACCCTTATTTATCTCTTACCCTGAGCCAAATATATTGTGCTATTCTGGGAGATATTTTCCAAAGGAGCTGAAGTGTCTCCTTGGGATGACGGCTCCTCAAAAAGGAGATTCTTTTGTTCACTTGGTTACGCACAAAGCATCATCTGTTTCCTCCTAATAGGTTTTTCTTCTAGGTAAATGTCTTTTAACAATCGAAATTAGAAACAAATTATTTTCAGCTATTCAGACCTTGCAAAGAAAGAACTAAGATTGTCAGCATTTTGACTTTGTATTTTTCCCTGTTTGAAAAGCATGCTAAAGTACAAATGCTGCACTGTGCCCACTGCTCTCAAGAGTACATGAAAAATACTTATATACATATATATTATACGCATTTTTAAAAATATATACTGTGATCTGTATAATACATTAATCATGTTGTCAGATGTTCCAGTGATATCAAGACGATAAAGTATACGGTAAGAGGTTTTTTTTCTGTCCATTTAGCCATTGCATTGCATGAAGGGAAAGAGTATATACCTAAGTGAATTTTTTCAACAGTGAATGGCTGCTCTTCAATTGTACTCTCATTGTCTTTGTCAGGGCTATTATCATCAGTAAAGATCCCCACATGTTTTTGGAGGATGGGTATTGTGCATCTATGCTATGGAAACATAATCATCCATGAGTGTGGTACCTGGCCAGTTATGTGCTCAGAAATTCATTTTGCTTTTTATTATAGAGAAAGACAAAGAAGAACAAAACTTTGGGAAAGAGTTTCCCTTATTAAATATTTACCATTTCAGCTCCAGAGTCAGGAAAGGTAAGCTCTGAGTCATTACTTTTTATTTTTAGTATCCAATCTACTTGGAAATAAATGGAATGCAATAACCTTCAAATCCCTTTAGAAGTTGTGAGTTACATGAAATCATTTATTTGAAAAGCACCATGAGATAATGGAGGGTGTACCGGGTTTGCGTGGCAAGGTTTCGATAGGGGGGGGGCTACAGGGGTGGCTCCTGTGAGAAGCTGCTAGAAGCTTCCCCTATATTCAATAGAGCCAGCACCAGCCGGCTCCAAGATGGACCTGCCGCTGGCCAATGCTGAGCCCATCAGTGACAGTGGTAGCGCCTCTGGGATAACATATTTAAGGGTAAAAAACCCCAAAACTGCACAACATCAGCAGCATTCAGAAGAGAAGAGTGATAACATGTGAGAGAAACAACTCTGCAGATGCCAAGATCAGTGAAGAAGGAGGGGGAGTAGGCACTCCAGGCACAAGAGCACAGATTTCCCTGGAACCTGTGGTGAAGACCATGGTGAGGTAGGCTGTCCCCCTGGAACCCATGGAGGTTAACAGGGCAGTAGATATCCACCTGCAGCCTGTGGAGGACCTCACACAGAGCAAGCAGATGCCCAAAGGAGGCTGTGACTCCATGGGAAGCCTGCACTGGAGCAGGCTTCTGACAGGACCTGTGGCCCCATGGAGAGAGGAGTCCATGCTGCAGCAGGTTTGTCGGCAGGACTTGTGACCCTGAGGGAGACCCACACTGGAGCAGTCTGTTCCTGAAGGACTGCACCCCTTGGAAGGACCCCATGCTGGAGCAAGGGAAGAGTGTGAGGAGTCCTCCCCCTGAGGAGAAAGGAGCGGCAGAGACCACGTATGATGAACTGACCCCAACCCTAATTCCCCACCCACTGCACTGCTGCTAGGGGAGGAGGTAGAGAAAATTGGGAGTGATGTTGAGCCCGGGAAGAGGGGAGTGGTTGGGAGTAAGGTGTTTTAAGATTTAATTTTTATTTCTCATTACCCTACTCTGATTTGATTGGCAATAAATTAAATTAATTTTCCCAAGTCAAGTCTGTTTTGCCTGTGACAGTAATTGGTGAATGATCTCTCCCTGTCCTCATCTTGACCCATGAGTCTTTTGTTGTATTTTCTCACCCCTGTCCAGATGAGGAGGGGAGTGACAGAGCAGCTTTGGTGGGCACTTGGCATCCAGCCAGGGTCAACCCACCCCAGAGAGGTTTGTTGGGAAATATAAGGCACCTTCTTCCTGCGAATACCCATTTTTTCACTACAGTTTTTCCATATTTAAAATTCGAACTCTGGATACAAGAATATGAATTGATTTTTGAAATTGTTTTGTGTTATGTTAATTTAAAATGATCAGCTAACACAGCAGTAATCACAGAGGATTGTTCTTTTGAAACAAAGATAACATATCATTGATCTGATGCCACAATCACAAGCTTCAAAATACATCAGAGATTTTTAAGGCCAGAAGGGAGTGTTTTGATCAGCTAGCCTGGCTTCGTGCACATGAAAAGAATTTCACCCATAGTTCCTGCACAAACTGTGTTTCTGGACAAACACAAATACTTTTGTTTGTAAGGGCTTCTGAAAGTGAAAATAAGGCTTTCTGCATCAGACTTTATGTTCACTAGGTAATTTTAACTTCTTTTGAAAGCATGGCTGAATATTCCACTTCATTATACAGTCTGACTCGAGGTATTTATTAAAATCATGAGTGGAAGTGAATGAAAGAGATGAGTTATCAGTGAACATTTGAGTAAGAAAAGTGAGCCAAAAAACATGATAAATGCTGAAGTATCATCGACCCATGACAGTTTTGAGAAGCTAGGTCTTAGAAATAAATGCAAAGAAAAGAAAAATTGCTAACGTCTTAATCCAGTGAAACACTAAGTGTGCCTGTGACTCTCATGATGTAAGAAGTTTCATCAAAGGCAATGAGACTGTTAAAAGTTTCAGAAGACGGGCATAGGCAAGCCTCTAAGTGCTTTAGCAGATTGGTATCCAAGTGCCTAGTCAAAATCGTTATTTTCTTTTAGCAAGGAGGTAGTACAGAGTTTATGAGAAGCTCAGTGAAATACATTACAAGCCAGAAAGAACTATAAGAAAACTTCTTTTCAACAGTCATGTTTGTGTTATTACCTAAGGATCAACCACAAATGAAGTTGCCACTGTGCAGTGCAAGGCACCTAGAAAACGCTAGATGCAAGCTAAAGCGAAGAAAACACGTCATTTTCATGCAAACACTGTCTTCCATTATTTTATTGTCTTTCTAATTACTTCCTTTTGGTTTATTTTTCATTATATACTCAGTTATGTTGTTTTTTTCCCCATGCAGAAGTCTTTGGCATGCATTACTTAGCACCCACTGAAGAAAACAGGGCATCCCCCAAATATTGCAGCAGCCCTGCAGGTGAGACGTACCACAGTGTCTTTTTAAAGACTGCAGGGCTTTTTTTTGAAGAAGCTGGAGTACATAATTGAACAGAGTTTCCATCATTAAAACGCAATTAAGGTTGTGAAGCCCTTGAGCATCTTAAATTGTGGTGCGATACAATATTTATCAGGCTTCAGAACACATAATCACATCTATGGCCATCCAGCCATGTTTTGCTTTTTCACTAGGCGAAAGTAACCCTCAATCAGTTAATGCAGCTAAACATACCACTTCTGTATATGACACCTTAATAATTCTGAGCTGGAAGAGTAAGGACTAGACTTGCACAGAAGACCAAGCCAATGAACTGCCAAGAAAACACACACACTTAAGCATTCGTTTAGAAAGAAGCTTTCTTTTTTTGCTGCTAATGAATAATGGAGCTAATATAAAATTCTGACAGGTGTAAACCTATTAAATAATTCTGATACCGCAATCTACAGGTAACTCACAAGCAATAATTTGAATTATGTTAGTTTTTTTAAGAAATAATCTTTTAAAAGCCAGAAAAAAAGGCAAATGTATAATTCACTTGGATAATACTGGAGATATTTAGAAGGTAAGTTTGGACATTTCCTAGGAGTGTCTACATGTGCACATTTTAAAAATGACACAAATGACCTTCAGTTAAAAACTTGGCAACTATTTCAAATTCTTCTTCTAAATTTAACTTTGTCATGTATGCTTATTAAGAATATAATTCATCGCCTGGGAGTCTGGTCTGAAATACCAGTATCTATCATAAATGCTGGACAATTTTTCAATGTATCTCCTTTCAGACATTGGCATGGTATCAGCTTCAATGACTAGGTCAAATTCAGGTGTTGGCAAATAACACTGTGGGCTTTAATGACAGATTTGTGAATCTGCTGATGAACTATACTACTGCGGGTCAAAAGATTTAAGATTATTTTGATTTTCTGTCACATTTAGAAGTTGAGTCAGAAAGATCTTGTGAACTGTACCTAAATCAGAACAAAACCTTGCCACCCTTACATGTGGATGGCCTTAACTAGTTGTTGAAAGTGCTGTCTTTTATTTGCTTTTCCAGATAGGGAAGACTTGCTCTTGAGGGGAAAAAACTACAGCCACCATCTTATTTTTCCTTACCAATGACTGCTTGTAAACAGAGCAGGTTTTTAGCATTAGAAAGTCAGTATTTTTTAACAGATTTTTGCATGCTATGATGTTACTTGTTATACTTTCATCTGTCATATGTAGCACACGTATGCAGTAAAGTCTGTGTTATTCGTCAGTCAGTTGGGAGATAAACACAGATACAATCTAAGCCAGACACTGGAGATCAGATCCAAAATTCCTTCCAAATTTAAAAGCAGGAGCTTTAAAGTTGAGCAATGTACCCAACAGCTCAGCAGATTGAGGACTAGAGATGCTACTGCATGTTAGGGCTGAAGACTCAACTTCCAATGTTACCAGTGCAACTACTGTAATTTCCAAACAGTAGCTGCAGCAGGAATAGAAAAGAGAATTGTACCTGTTGTACACGACCAAAAAATTGAAAATTTTCTTGGTTGGAGAAGCAAAAAAACTCTCTTGAAACAGTGGAAGATCTTCCCAATTTCTTCCTAATCCTGCCCCTGCTGCTTCCTTAGATTATTGCTAGTCTTCATGTTGCCCTTTGGAGAGCAGCACGAGCCCCTCTTCCTTCCCTCGCCCTCTGCCTCCACAAGCTCAGCCATCCCTGTGGGAGTTTCACAGGTTCTCCAGGCAGAGCTTTCCTGCCCTTGGGTTGAAACCAGGAGGCAGGTAGAAAAGCTGCCTGTGTTAGAGACCTACTGGGAGACATTTTGAGCCATCAACAAGGAGCAGCCAACAGGTGGACAAAGCATATGGGTATATGGGGGATGCAAAATGGGTAAATGCTATTTAGACTGCATATCTGAGAAGGGGTCACTTGTTTCGGGGAGGGCGGGGGGGGGTGCTAGACCTGATAATATAGATCACTTTTTTCCATGAACGCAATGCAGAAATTTCTCTGTGCTTATCTTGGCACTGACATTGAAATTGATGTGTGGCCTTTAGGCAAGTCACTTAATCAATGTGTTTGTAAAATGAGGATAATAACATCTATTTGCCTGCCTGAAAAGGATGTGGTAAGGACAGACTAGTTAATGCTGTAGAATGGTCTTTACTAGTAATTGCAAGTGTTATTATACTGCAGACTTAAAACCCTCCTTGACTGGTAATTGAAATAGCTGAGGAACCAAGTAGAAGCCTGAAATGTAAAGGTGATAGAGGTCTCAGCTAAAGTGGAGATGGTTAATCCCCTTCCTTTTCATGGAGCTAATTATGCTTTAACTGAGGCAATAAATATCAAAAAAAAGTCTCCAGCACATACCTGCTCTTAATCAGAAAGAGAATGAGGAGAAATACTGTGGGATTGACATTTGATTCACTGTGTAATGTCCCACTGATAATGGGTCAAGGGAGGAGCTGGGTGCAACAGAGAAAAATATGTATTCAAGCCTCTGTTCTAGCATGCAGGTGCACTCAGGTGTCCTGAGAGAAGGAACAGCACAGCAGATAAGACCAAATTTGATGCATCGTTACTATTTTCAACGCAATTAACATCCTTGCTCTTCAGGATGCCTTTAGATATGGGAGGTTAAAAAAAAAATTAAAAAAAGACATCCTGAGGGTGAGAAGGATGAATACAATACTGTAAAGCAGCATGAAGTAGATTAGGAAATGAACTACAGTAAACTGGCTTATCTGTGAGCTGTGCCTCGATAATTCTCCTGAGGCCTCAGACTGCCACCACTTCTTCCACAGATGTTTCTCTGACAAGGGGGGAACATAAGCTGGCTGCCTGGGACGGTGAAAGGATCAGGTCCTCCAAAAAAATTCCTTTTTGTCACCTGTAATGCTACTAAGCATCATCTCATTAAAAATAATCACGTTTAGTTAATGTAGTAGTTAAAATAAACAGCCTTAGGTTTCTCTAACAACTGTAGTAAAGGGTCATAATTTGAACCCTCCTTAGGCCGAGTGAAAGCTAACCAGAAGGATAAGTGCCTCTGACTTTATTAGAACTTGGGGGGATATTTGCTTCAGGAATATTACAGATATCTCAGTTTTACTGCTTGATATTTTCCTGATAAATTTACTTGAAATTAATCAAAGAATCTAGGAAGCAGGGAACCAGACTGTGATTAGCAATATATCCAAGAATATATCAAGAGTTATGAAAAAAGAAACGGTGGAACTGTTAACTGAGGAATGACCTACTTTGCCTATCTCCAGGTCACAGCCCTGCTTTCCCATTTTTAAGTTTTGCAATCGAAACGTGGGGCAAACCCAGCCCCAAGGAGAGGCGGCTAGCAGCTCCAGAGCAGTGGTGAAAAACATGATGGGTGCCAAGCAGGGGACCTGTGACACTAGCAGTACCGCTTGGCATACCTGTGGCAAGTTGACTTACTTCATGTATTGGAGTGGATAAGCTTTACAATTGGCTACAGATGGAGAAACATTTGTCAGTTTTCTGTAAAACAGTTCTAGGAGAGGTTGAAAAGTCCCTGCACACTGGCTGGGAGGGGTGGCTGACACACCGGAAGGCCGAGCTGCCATTCAGCATGACCTGGACAGGCTGGAGAGTTGGGCAGGGAAAAACCTTATGAAGTTCAACAAAAGTAGGTGTAGGGTCCTGCACCTGGGGAGGAATAACCCCATGCACCAGTACAGGTTGGGGACTGACCTGCTGGAAAGCAGCTGTGCAGAGAGGGACCTGGGAGTCCTGGTGGACAACAGGATGACCATGAGCCAGCAATGTGCCCTTGTGGCCAAGAAGGCCAATGGCATCCTGGGGTGCATCAAGAGGAGTGTGGCAAGCAGGTCGAGGGAGGTCATCCTCCCCCTCTACTCTGCCCTGCTGAGGCCGCATCTGGAGTCCTGTGTCCAGTTCTGGCCTCCCCAGTTTAAGAAAGACAGGGAACAGCTGGAGAGGGTGCAGCGAAGGGCCACAAAGATGATTAGGGGGCTGGAGCACCTTTCTTATGAGGAAAGGCTGAGGGAGTTGGGGTTTTTTAGTCTAGAGAGGGCTGAGGGGGAATCTCATCAAGGCTTATAAATACTTAAAGGGAGGGTGCCAGAACGAGGGGGCCAGTCTTTTTTCAGTGGTGCCCAGTGATAGGACAAGAGGTAATGGGCACAAACTTGAATATAGGAAGTTCCATCTGAACATGAGGAGGAACTTCTTTCCTTTGAGGGTGGCCGAGCACTGGAACAGGCTGCCCAGAGAGGTGGTGGAGTCTCTTGACTCTGGAGACATTCCAAACCTGCCTGGACGCCATCCTGTGCAACCTGCTGTAGGGGGACCTGCTCTGGCAGGGGAGTTGAACCAGATGATCTCCAGAGGTCCCTTCCAACCCTTACCATTCTGTGATTCTGTGATTCTGTCTGCTACCCAGAGAGGCGCCATGCAGAGGTGAATCGCCAGTTGGCTTACCATGTTAATAAGTTTAGAAACAAAGAGATGCCTCTTTGGGGCTCGGACAAAAAGTGGTCAGTATAGGACATTCAGACTAGGAAGAATCAAACACACCAAAATCCAGCCATTTAAGGGATGCACTTCTGCAAAGGAGATTTAAATGCAGAAATAAAGAATACAGGATGCTGCAGGCTCATCACGTTTAAAGGAGAGCAGCTCAGGGGAGTTCTGCTACGGTGATACGCGGGCAGAGCCCTGTCACTCAGAAAGACTGCACTGAAGAGATTAGGTACAGGCAAGGTCCAACGACTGTTCTTGTCCCATGGGAGACAGTACTACTGGATACAAAGGCACTGCTACCTGCCAGTCAGTGAATGCTGAAATAATTTTTTGGGGAATATTTGGTCAAATTGGTTCAAGAACATGCTCAGTAATTCACTGTTCCTTTTGGGTTTTGATGATCACAGCCTTAAAGAAACAACATATTTTAAAGGACTGTCTGAGAAAAAAATCATTCGAAACAGTGTCTGAACTAGCTATGCCAAAACATTTAGCACCAGCAACCTGCGAAGTATCCACAGCTAACAGGAACATTGTGCAAGTTCAGTGAAAACAAGCCAAAGGAACTCAAATTTCCAGGTATGAATGCTAGTCCCAGATTATCTGTGTATTACCCACAGACAGAAAATAACGCATAGACAGTATTTCAAATTTATAGAAAAGATTTTCAGTAACTGGGGAAAAAGTTTCTAAAACAAACAATGCTTTGTATTTCCGTTCAATACCACAGTGGGTCACAAGTATTTAAATAATTATGTAATATTTTTGGTTAGGTTTTTGTTGAAAAATTCTAATAAAATACTGCAAATGTTTATTAAAAGCATAAAAATAAAGCATTCTAAATTATTTCTTTTTTTTTTTTAAACTTTTCCTCACCACTGCAGCAGCTGTGGTGGCCATTTCCTTTGAATAATAGACTCCTTAGCTAATATTCTTCTTCCTAGTTATGCAGAGACAGTTTATTTAGCATTTTTTCCATGTGCCTTGGAGGTATACTGAAATCTTTCTTCTATACTTAATTTGTGACTTCGTGGTGATGAGACCTGGAGATGTCAGTTCTATTGGAAGAACTCTACAGATGGATTGCACTTCTTAGTAGGAAGAGTGGATCCCTAACTGGATTTTAGACAAGCACCGTCACTATTCAGTGCTGGGCAGCTTCTTGTTTGCCTTGCAACTCTGACAGTTATCCCCAAGTCACACGTTTGGCAGTTCATAAACTCGAGACATCCATCTACATACACTTTAGAGAAAATGAGTATCTCATTTCAGCGGCTGAGAGGAAAGTCAAGTAAGGCTGCACACACTACCAATTTCTTAGGGATATATTTTACTTGCAGTGCACTGCGCTCTGCAAAAAAAAATATTTTAGAACACAAAAAGGCATTGTAGGATACATCTTAAACTGGTTATGCAGTGATTCTCTCTGTACTGGGGCAGAGAGTATGGGAAAGACTAATGGTCCTGCAGAAACAGAGACATACATCTGGTGTATGATATTCTCTGGCTCTTCTTCTTTACCAAGGGTTTTCCATGTGTACTGTAGGAGGAAGGAGTGTTTTGCCTCTACCTTCAGGCTGCAGATGTCCCTGGAGCTGCTCACCTGAAGTTCTCAGGCTCAAGCACGTTGGTAAGTTTGCTTACTAACCTGTTTGCTGCCATCAGTGACATCGCAGCAAAGCCAGTAATTCAGCAGAGGGTCATATGAGGTCCAGAACAACAGTGGATTAGATCATCTGAGTTTACTGACTCAAAAAAGTCCTTTGTTTAATTCAAATTCTCTATAAAAAGAAATAGGTGCTGTTTTCCTTAGAACAGGGCCATATATTTTATAAAATCTTGCCCCACTTTCCCTGCTTTTACTTCACTGCACCTACTTATTCCAGGCAAGTGACAGTTTTAATCAACAAGAAACTCAGTTTTCATTGATAGAGCAGCAAAGTATGTCATTCTGCCAGCAAAGATAAATTCACGGAGTGTTATGGTAATTAATATGTACATTGGAAAAGGATACTTTCCATCCACCTTTAATGAGCTATTCTTAGTGCTACAAGTATTTCCTAACCCGTAATAGGAGGAGATTTAACCTCACCCTGTCAAATTTAACAGCTAGATCAAAAGTGTTACAAGAGGGGGAATTCCAAGTCATCTCAATTATACAGCACCATATGAAATAATTATATTTGGTTACCCTTTGGAAGGATATGTTCTTGAGGGATAACTTTTAGTTACTGCTTCTCCAAACACGACTACATTCTGACTGTGGTGCTTGTGATTTTTATATAGCTCACACAGCTATAACCTCTGCAGATTTCCTCTAACTATAAATGATGGTAATATATTTACACGCAGATACCATATTCTTGTAAGAAGACGATGTTTTTTTCCTAACTATCCACATTTACCATGTAAGACAAAAGAAATTAAAGGCTTTGTTGAATCTTCTCTAACATAATGGAAAGTTATCAGAGATTTTATACTTTTTACTAACAGAGCTAATATACAATGCAGAAGACTTTTTTGAAATGAAAAGAATGAAGAGACTAAAACTAATCAAACCTCTTTCAGTTAATATGCAAACTTGCACTCAAAGCAGTACTTAAAATACATTAACCTGAAAGGCACAATGTACCCGATTCAAATTTATAAAAAGGCTTGTTTTCATGTTTCTGAGTATTGAATAGGTTATAAAATGAATGTAATGTACTACCGAAATACAACAGAACGCACCTCAGTTCCTCACTATTGTGTCAGTGTTGAAAGAGGTCTTGATGATTATGAAAAATTAGTCCCTAACATACAAATGAAATCATGTGAACAAGCAGGACAGATGCTAAAAGCTGAAATACTTCAGTTTATTCTGAAGATGAAAAACTGGGGCAAGACACCTGACTAATGTTTTAAGTTAAATTTGCAAAACGTTAGATTTAAGAAAAACAGTAGACAACAGGTGATAGTTTTTATTATTGTGGAGGGTTTTTTTTCTTCGAATACAAATATCCATGCTTCATTCCAAAGAAAGGAAATTAGAAAAACAAGAAACAACATATGACACCTTTCTTATTGTTGTTGGCACTGTTGTTTTTTGGGGTTTTTTTACAGTTATGAATACCCATGCTTCATCTTACAGAAAAGGAATGGCTCCTTGTGCAGCTTCTTACAAAAGCAAGGAAATATTCTGATGACACTTGTATCTCGTATTCCACAGTCCTGTCCCTTTACCAACACGCACTGAGGTCATGGAGAAACCGTAAAGCTTATCTCATCGATCGGCACAGGGCTCAGTTTTCTTCTGTGTAACTTTATACATGACTTACTGCAAAGAAAAGAGGGGGAAAAAAAGCACATTAAAACAAAAAAAGAGCCATAAAAGGGACAGGGAGAAGACAAATATGCAAGCAAATAAACCAAGGAAAAAACCTTAAAAAGAGTATGAATCTATGAGATTACAAATTTAATAAAGGCAATATTTATAAAAGCAGAGCTAGCATGAAAATTCCTATAACGTGAAAATAATTACACTGGAGAAATCAGCGGAAAAATTTTATTTCAAACAATGTAATACAACTCAGAGTTTTTCAGAAGTCTTCATGTAAATCTTATTTGGAGCTGCAAGTAACCCAGCAATTTGGACACAAACAAGAAAAATCATAGTGTAAATAACTTGTAGTAGTGCTAGAGTGGTTTCAACCTACCAGAGTTTACATTTTTGGCAAGCACGAGAAAAGATTAAAAGCAAGTCTGTTCATTTAAGTATACAAAGAATATGTACGGTATTTTATATTACAAGAGAAAAACAGTTGGTCTTGCTTTTTCCTCACTTTCAGGTTGTCTAATATATGTCCTCATTAGTCAGCCCTTTTAAATGTTAGGTATATCGGATGACTTAAGCCAGATTGATATTCACTGTGAGTGTCTTTTAATAGTATCATTTGAATAACAATTTGATTGTACAGGAGGTTATGTTCCTTGAGCACTGGAGGTTTCCTGGATGACAGGAAAGTAGTCACCGTACGCAGAAATTAGATGTATGTACAAAAACCAAGAAGTGGAACCAGTGAAGATGTAGGCTTTGAAATCATGACTAAAAAATAAAGGAAATAGAATACAGAACTGAAAAGGATAACTAAGTTTTTGGCATTATGCAACACATACCATATGAATACATAGAAAATTTTCGTGGATACTGCTAAATGATGTGCTTTTCAGTCAGATGCATTTGTCATTTAAAGTAAGAGAAGCTAAAACATCCTATGTAAAATCAGGTAATACTTGCCCTTAAGTTCTGCAGAGGAAGATTTGGTGTTCAGAGGGTGATGGTCCTGATTTAGAGAATGACTCAGCTCCCAGGATGGAAACCTTTGTGAGTTTTTCTTGGGCATGTGTTGAAACAGATGACAAAATAGGAGTTACTGGCGAGACAGCTGAAGGAATACGTAGGTCAAGAAACAATGGATAATTCATGAACTGTAAGAGCAATTCAGTGTTTCAACTGTGCAGCTGAAACAGCAGAAGGAGGAAATAAATAATTCTAACAATGTGGACAATGATTTTATCAACTAAGAAATCTCTTCATTTGCATAAATTAATGTCTTAACTGCAAACACTCAAAGAGCTAAATAATAATCCACAGAAAAATGCCAGGAGAGGACTTAGTGTGTTTTGTGAGACTAAGCTTTAGTGGGGGGGTAAGACGTGAAAGCCTTTCAAAAAGATTACTTCTTTATAGTGTAGTGACATGGATGGTATTTGACTACTACTGACCTTACTGACCCGAGACAGTAAACTGTATCACTGATTAAAAAAATGTTACATTTACAGAAATTTGATATTAAGGCAAAATATATATTTATAACAATACTTTTGCCTAGAACACTGCGTGATGAGAGTCAGTGGTGACACAAAGAAAATGGCAGATGAGTTCCAGAGATTCAGTATGCCTACTGGTCCATGTATTGTCATTTATCCTACCATAGCTATTCATATTTCAGCTTCTTTGAGGAAAAAGTGCTGGAATAAAACAAGACATAAAAATATTTGCAATTTTTTGCCAGGACAGAGCCTTTTGAGTACTTAAGTATTTCTACAGCAATTCATCTAAGAACAGTTGGTTAACATAATAGAGTAAGCACACAATCAGCTGATTTGCTCATGGTCCCAACAGTCATGGATAGAAGGTTTTTCATAACCTGAGTCAGAATTGTAACATAAATTTGGCAAATTCTGCAACACCAGAATAAACTGGAAGAGATACTAGACTCAAGGTTTTTATATTCTGTATTGACTACTAAATTGCAGGCAGACTCTAAAATGGGCCTTTGTACCGCAACATTATGAATGTTTGTGATGTCTTCCATTTATAGATGCTTTACTCAAGTAGCTAAATGACAAATTTGAAATTAAAGATGCAATGACCTCCAGTTTTACACAGCTCTGCTGACTATTTATTTCAGCAAAACTACCTTGAAGTTGAAAAATCAACCACTGCTCTCTAACCTGTCTCCTAGGTTTTCCACTAAGGAATTAGTTTTATATCGCTGCAACTACTGATTTTAGTAGAGCTAACATTTGTATAATAGGAGAATAAAATTGCAGACGATGGCAGATACCTGGTGAGAGCCCTGGAGTAAAGATACTGTGCAATATTCAAACTAGCTGGGAATCAATGAGGGATGCAGATGGTGTAAGAAAAAGGTTTAAAAGTAAAACCGAACATACTCAAGACTGAGGAATTCGAACCTCCCAATAAGAACATCATCGTTCTTCTTCTGAAGACCTTCGGGGCTGATGACGTCGCAAAGCAAGCCCCCCTCTCTCATCTGTATCAGGAAGACTTAAACTGCCAACCTCAGGACCCACAGGCACACTGGAAAGGTGACCATACCATCAGAAAAGTGAGGCTTTTCTATCTTGAACAGATAATTCGGACTGTTAGAATATTTACTGGACTAACAGTAAATTCTTAGTACTATGTAAATGGTGTAGTACACAAGACTTTGAGTGTGACCAACCAGTAGAGAATGTGGGCAGAGCCTTCTGTGAACCCTTCCGGTATGTTGGTGAGCAACCAACCACCTGCAAAAACTTTTGTAGGTGGAACCTTACAGTTATCATAGAAGACCAGGAACGTAGTGGGTGTGCATGCCTGTGTCCTGGCATCTACAGTGAAACAAATGAATCTTGGGCCCAGGTGATTCAGGATCACTAACAATCCAAGGAAAGCAGAGAAACAGTAGTTACATCGCTCTATGATCTGGCTGCTACTCACTCCAGACAAACCTTGCCTGGGTAAGTGGCAATCTGTGGTGGAAGATGACAGCTTCCTGAAAATCTGAGAGGAAGAGGAGAAAATAGATGGCAGTCTGAGCAAGCTGATGATACAGGGACACTGGATAGAAGACCAAAGTTTGCTGATACTTGTTTTAAAAGCCTCTGATCATAGTCGTAGGTGATCCAAGTGATCTCCATTTCTGCTCCTTTCTCATAACACAGCTGAGTACAGATTTTATTTTTATTATGGCTTATCTGTAAAGGACAAAATCAGGTAGACTGACGGGGGAACAAGGAAAGAGAAAACCGAATCCAGCCCCTTACTAGACATGCCCACTCAGCTCCTAGGGACATCCATCCTCCTCTCCTTTTTAGAAGAAATGGCTGAGCTGAGGGAATGGCATATTCAGCACGGGCTAAGTCTTTAAGGTGAAGGTTCTTGCAAATCAGTCAATCCCCGCAGCGACAACGGCCTACTATGAGTGGATGTAAAACACTGTATGAGCCTTAAAAGGAAGACTGGAATTTGAAAGGTTGTATCATCTAGATGACCACAAGCCAAAAGAAAGCAGAGACATATTTGGAGCAAGAAAAGTTGTCAGGCTCTGTTCAAAGTTTTGTGCAGAGTAGAGATGGACAAGCCTTGAATTAGGACCAGGGGGCACAGCTTAAAAAAGCTGTAGTGGATGTTCTGGACACAAAAATGCATCTAGTTTTAAGGCTTATAGACATTGGCACAGTATGGAATGAACTAGCAATCCATATGAAGGAAGAAGCAATCTAGGGACCACTAAATAATACTAAACAAGAAAAACAAACAAAAATCTATGACAGTGTATGATTTAGAAGCTGTAAAAACTGTCATTTTTGTCAGCAATTACTCTCAAATATTAATCTTTGGTAAAAGTGGCAAAAAGGGGACAACAAAGTAAAAAGCAGAAAAGTATTCCGTGCACACATGCAGTGGTAGGAAACAGTGTAGTAAGAAAACAGTCAGACCTAGCACAGACACACATATGGAAGCAACAATATGTGAGAAAACTGGGGAAGAGATGCGGTACTGGGACAATATTTCCAACAAGCCTCCTACCAGATCACTAACTGAAGACTGACATAAGGAAAAAGGCAAGTAATTGCTTACGCCTCACCTTTACAGACACCAAAGTACAACCTGCCCATTGGGGATGGCCTGCCGTCCTGGTGGAACTAAGGGACACGTGGAAAATGAGGAGCCTGGATGCTGCCTGAGCGGATAATATAATGCAAAGAGATTGAACACCTGGCACAGGCTGTGATCTGTGCAATTCAGAAGGCTATTCTGATTAAGCAGGCAGAGGAAGAGAATGAAGTGCTAACAAACAAAGCAGCTGAATATTCAGGCAGGAGGAAGCAGAACTGCTGTGAGAAGTGTGACTGCTGATGCATGATGCCCTGCTCCAGGAGCCGATCGCACGTGAGGAGGATCTGCACCGAGTGGCTGCTTAAACTACAATCAGATTGGCTAGTGCTATCAGCCATTTCTTGAACAGGATTAGGCAACTGAATCCAACATCCAGGGAGAATTTTGAGAGATAAACAAAGGGCTCAAAGAGATATCAAAGAGGGAGGGTGTTTGAAACTGAGGAACACTGACTGAGAGCCATCAGCCCTTAAACTATTCTGCTAGAATTGGGATCACGCTCACTTAGAAAACCAGAAGTTACCCATATAATATATATGATTGTAATTAATATATTATGGTGAAAAATCATGCATAATTGTAAAGATTGCTATTTGAATTAAAATATAGGTGTTGAGCTGTTTGTTGCAAAGAAGAGATGGAACCAAACCAAAACAAAAACAGATGGAGGATTACTAAAGTTATCTAATAATACAAAGCAAATTTTCTTACTACGTAGTAATGAAGTAGTTGTTCTATTGCTACGTACTTCAACATAAAGTATTCAGGAAAGAAACGCAGCTAATTAACCTGGATATCCTCAGAAACTCCTAATGAGGGAGGTGCTTTAGCCTGGATAATGAAGATAACCATTAGTAATAATATTTGCCTATTTTATTTTCCACAGATAGCATAGTATAAGCAAGCCCTTCCAAATGTATGCACACTGTAAGCTGCATATCGCTTAGTTTTCTTTACTGCTTATTTTTATTATGATACATGCATATAGGAAAAGTGGAAGCCATACTACTTTTCTTTCAACTCAAATGCCATGGTTTAAAAAGAAGAGCAAACTACAAACCTAGGTAATAAGAGACAAAGGATCCAACCTAAAGGATTCCTCTCCAAGCAACAGAAAACCTGTTTCTCTCTGTGAAGACAGATGTACTTCTTATTAATCTATGAAAACCTATGTTCCTAACAAAAATGTGCGTGCGTGTATGTGTTTGTCTTGGATGAAGCTTTCTATATTTATAAAATATAGAATCTGGAGTGTTCTAAGAAGAAAAGGTGAATCACTGAAGTACAAAAATATTTCCCGTGGAAAATTTTATTGCCTACATATATACAATCACCTATGGCAACGGATTGCATACCTGTAAGTGTAGCTCTGTATCACTGGGATTGTGAAGACTGCACCTTCATTTACTGTACTGGGGATATTTTATGACAGGTAGAAAATGCTGGAAATCAGGGGTCCCTAAGCTGATAGAATATCAAAATGTTACTTATGTTTATAATATGCAATGTTGCATGATTATTCAACTAGAGTTAATCAGGTAACTTAGGAGATCTATAGCTACACCATTTCTCAGATGATATAAAGATGGATTATTGAACATGACAGATGTTCTTCAGTCTCTTTAGGCAGATTCCAGAAAAACACCATCTCAAGGCATGCATTACATATTTAAGGATATTAGTTTAAAATGTTTTGACAATTGCTTAGATCAGAATTTGACCAAGATGTGATTATGAAATTGCTCCAGTCATTGTGGCATTATCTATGTAGGATCCGGCTACGTTCACATATATCCAGAAATGACTGTGAACTATCTCACAGTGTGTAACATGCCCAATGATAGGCATACATGCAATGTAAAGAGACAAATTACCTTATTACCATAAGACTATGGCCTCCGACATCTACAAAAACCTGAACTTAGCTTTACACTCTATAGTTGTAATTCTAGTTGTTATACTAGCTTCAGTCATTGTACAATGGTTAAACATTGTTATAGCCTCAGACCCTGAAGTGTTATCATCACACAAGACCACACAGGAAAAAAAATACTGTTTTCAAGCACCATCACTCAGTCCTGTTAAGAAGCCTTGAGCCATAGGAGAGTTTGCAACATCTTGGCTGGACTCATGTTACGATTAGCCTGTGTTTAGCAGACCATCTATCAAAAAGGCAAATTTTAGCCTGGTACATGTTATTTTTTGCCATCGCCATTGCTTGCCTAGTGCCTGAGTGACTATTGCTAAACCCGTGTGAGCTTGCATCTGTGAGTGCCGCTGGGGGAAAGGAGCTGACAGGCCTGGGCAATCCGTGCATGACCAACAGCATCCTTAATGTCAACTGCATCCAGGAGAGGTTGTTGTGCAGTTGTCAGACATCAGCTGGGAACCTCAAAACTGAGGAGGGAGACACCCACTCCTCCCAGGAACATCAGCTTGTGTGCAGCAAAGACCTCAGGAGGCCAATGCCTTGTCATAGCACATACACTGCCACCTGCCTGAGGAAGACTTAAACTGTCAACCTTAGGACATAGAGGCACAGTGGGAAGGGGGCATAATCTTAAGAGGAAAGGCGTAGGTGCTAGAAAGTTTTCTGTACCACAATTTAAATTGCAGCATTAATGAGGGTGGATTTTTTTCCATATTCTTCAGATAATTTGGACAATTATACCGTTAAAATACTTACTGGACTAACAGTAAATTCTTAGTTCCATATACGGTGTTCTCTTGCCCACAGCAAGATTTTGAGTGCAGCACTAAGGAACTTGTTGTCCCTGTCCCATCTTTCTGTTCAACACACTGCTGGTCATACTGAGAATATATTTGGTCAACTGCCACTGACTGCCATTAAAAACTAAACCACAACTAATACTGCCAAGATCTAAAAGACTTTCTGCAGAAAGCATTTCGGACTTCTGAAAGTTCTGCACTTCACACACAGTCTGTACCAGATTGATCTGCTTTTACTGTGGTGAACTCAGCACACACTTAAATTCATGAATGCAATTTAGGCACTATTCTGCTTTTTGAAAACTAAAATAGTTCTACACATACTAATGAATTTATATTGACAGAGCTGTCAGAGCATTAGGAACATGCATCTTCCCTCTCTTCTCACCTTACTTGACCTCCCCCAGGATCAGACGTGTTACCCTCTGAACAAATATCTGGCAACCTCACATTCTTTTCTGAGTAAAAGGCCAAACAGCCTAAATGCCTGTTCAGGGCATTCCAGGAGGAATGTGAGACCATGCAACCAGCCTTCAAGAGACCTCCCAGGTAATATTACTTCTCGGGGATTTTAGGAAAGACCTGGCAATGAACAAGAAAGCAAAATGGCTGCTGAAACTGTGGTGTTTCATTCTTAATTCTAAGTGTACTGGATATAAACCATACAATATTTGGCTAGCGTTAGTAAGTTGCTTGTTTAATAACAACCTATTGTTATGGAAACCCATTGCAATAATAGCAGGAATGTTCCTTTGGGACAACTATCTTGGAGGCCTCAAGCTACTTATTTCCTAAGTGTTAGAGATAAACACACATTGGTAAGACAGAGGTGACAGTTATCAACTATTGTGGGTATGGCATCAAGGGGACAGTCCCGAACTGTCCCCTTTATGTTCTTCCCCCAACACATAAACACATATGTAAATACCAGGAAACTGCAGTATTGGCCGTTGTAGAAGGTTCTTACTATTGGCAGTGATTGCTTTTGAGAAATACACACAGAAGGCATAAATAAAATAGACTATATACAACGTCCAAAAATATTAAAATATTCCTAAAGTTTTCCTGTATTTTGTATCTGTGAAGCATTTAATAAATTCTTACTTGAAACTATAAATTAAAACATTTTTTCACTGAGAATCATAGGTATTTTCACAACAAATATTGTTCTACATCTGCTGATATTTTTTAATTGGTATCACACTTTGAAGTGTCTTGATGACTGTGTAAACAACTATGAAAGATATTTACATAAGATATTTACATTTTTTGATATGTTATACAAAATAAGGACACCAAATCATAATAATACCGCAATATTGTGCAAGCAAGAAGCAGCCGCTGTCTAGGACTTTCAGGTTGTTGGAATGTGTTTTCATTTTGCTCCGCATGGTAAGTGCAAATGGCATTCCCATCAGCTGTGCTTACTGGAATTTGACAACCCTGAAACCGTCTTTGCAGTATTGCAGATTGTACATTAGTTTTGATCTTTAAAGACATGTTGTTATTTAAATCTCCTGACACCATGGCCGGGCAGAGGTAAGACCTTAAAAGATAGTCTCAATGAATATCCTACATTNCGCCCCAATTAATGGATATACTAACGGATTCTTGGAATGTTTGCTGCAATTTTCAACGATATGTGCTTTGTTCTTCATATGTAATCAAACAGATTAATCCTTGCTAGAAGTGCAGTTTTAATTATGGAACTGCAACAAGCTGTTGAGGTCTAGTTTTGGCAGCAGTTGTGCAACACTGACCATTTCTTCTCTCCTATGTGTCTCACCTTGGAGAATCCAAAGATAGGGATAAGTAGCTTGTTTAATCTCTATTCTCAATGTTCAACCTGTCTGAGAAGACTACCAAGATAACTTTTTTTTAAGGGAGGTATTTGTATTGGATCTGGATAACAACTGTGCAATTAATTTCTTATGGATCCTTGAACAAATAATAGGGGTGAGTATGGCTGGCCAATGTGGCAAAATAAGCTGGTTTTCTTTTAAATTTTTAACTCCATTGTGTATTATGTACTGAACATGCAGAAACCAGTCCAAAGGTGGGAAGCTGCAATGTGTACCGTAACATGCTCAGATGTCTGACACCTCTATTACGGACAAAGGGAATCCCTCAAGAATACATTCTCCTGGAAGAGAGAGTCTTTTTGAACAGCCCCCTCTGTCCACAGGAACACCTTTTCTTGATAGTGCCCTTTGTGGGATCCAGTATAGGCACAGGGGAGAGCCCATGCGTTTTGTGTTTCTCAGTCCTTTGCCATGGACTACTTCTCATCTTTAAGACATCGAAAGGTGCAATGGCAATAAAAAATGCACACATTTCCTCATGTGCAAGCAAGCAAAGTGGGCCAACCACACCTAAATGTAAAAAGGCTTTCAGGAAAAGGAATTGGGAGGAGTTCTCCCAGACTGAAATGATGACAAACCTTGGATATAGCCTTTAAGTATTGAATTTAAACATACAAAGGACATGCCTTGTGACTTGTCATTTTGAGAGATCAGTAATTATTAAATGATCTCAGCAGCAGAGTTAAAAAATATCTTGCTGTATTTGGTACCTGCCATCTCTTCTCAGATGGGTTAAACTAGGGGTCTATAGACTGCCCACAGCTAAAACTGATGGAATAGATTCCATCATATCTGATGGAACAGGCTAATGAGTACTTTATGGTACTTGGGACCACACTGTAGCATCCAGGTATGGATGTTTGCAATGCCCCATTCATGTCTATATTGGAATAAAAACTGGGCACACATCATCCTTGGCCATTGGCCTCTTTCTCCCCCTGCGGACTAGGAGGTAACCCCAGCAAATCCTAACCATATTCCTGCTCTGGACAATATGAGAACCAACATGGCAGGAACCGCACTGTAACTTGTGTATGAGTTATCTATTTATCTATCTCAGAGCCGTGGGATTGGGCAGTCTAGAAATTAGCAGTAGTGTATGACAGTTATAGTGCAGAATCTTGTATCCCAAAGATGGCTCTGACGGGTCTGGAAATGTCTTACAGAGCCTGGCCAGGACCAGGGACCTGGTCTGCACTAAATCACTTGGTTTAGAAGCACCTGGAGCTCAGGAACTGGTTCTGCAAGAGCCAGTCAAGACCAGAGACTACACAGATCCATTCTAGCTGAGATATGAACAGACATTATTGATGAAGGAGAATCTGAACCAGTGCCTTAATGAAAAAAGATATTTTTCCTAACCCAGTTCATGCAATTTAGTATCTCTGTCGTCTTTTGCAAAATAACTGCAAAATATTAGTGAATCAAAATCGAGGTACTGCATGACAAGAGTAGCCATTTTTCTCGTTCTTGAATGCTTTTCAGATCTTGAATGTTCTTTAACCCAACACACTGATTTCTATTTGAATTTTGCATACTTTAAAAAAATCTAAATTGATATTATAATAACTGTAACTATACACTTACTGCTCAACATTGCTACGCAACATTTTAAAGTACACATAACTTAAGCATGTGTATCCTTTGATAGACTAGTTTAGAGTGGATTGATATACTCTGGCCTCAGCGGTAACTGGGTGCCACACATGCCTTAGACACCACTCCTATATTATCCACTGCTGTCCCCCCAAAAGAACAGTTATTGCAAACAGTTGTCTTCTTCCTATTCCTACTGGCAGCAGCAGCTTCCAGCTTTGTAGCAATCTCCCAACAAATGCACAATGATGCATTCAGCTGTTGGGACAATGTTCATTGTTTAAACTGCCATTTTGCCTTCAGGTAGAGGACTAAGTGGCAGTGTCCCGAGAGTCAGCCTTGGCCTTTAAGTCTCAGATGGATCACAATGTAATAGATGATCACAATAATATACGCCTTAGTATCTTTGTGTTACTTGTGACAAAGCAGGCAGAC
Source organism: Chionis minor (assembly GCA_013398295.1). NCBI lineage: Eukaryota > Metazoa > Chordata > Aves > Charadriiformes > Chionidae > Chionis > Chionis minor. The sequence continues at coordinate 1,138,582 of VZSF01007706.1, read as the reverse complement.
AAAATCATGCCCAGCTTGTAAACTGGAACATGAGTAGATACAAATGGTATGGTTATCAATTTCCCCGTTCACAGAGTGTTAAATATAGCATTTAGGCTTTGTCTGTTACAGGGACAGGGGCTATTTGCAGAATGTAACTTTCTGAAGTTCAAGGCTGCTTGGATGTGAGGCTGGATACTGTGTCATTTCTATGTAAAATCTTCCACAGGTTAAGAAGGTTAAGAAGGCATCCCTGTCTTCTGGGAGCCGGAAGTCACAGCTATGTTCCTACTGTTTACACAAATTGCTAATGCTGGTTTATAAATCTCTCTCTTGTGTTTATGTCAAACAGCTAATAATGGTGCTGTGAGCTTACTTGAGCTTCCTGACAATGAATAAAGCCAGAGAGACTGTGCTAACAGTGAAACTCCTATTTCCTACACTTGTGAATTCAAAGGCTGCAAGAATTCCCCTCCTACCTCCACTTCAACAGCAGGTGACCTCCTCAGTATCAAACAACTGGAAGCCCCAAAGCAGCAGCACAGGTAATACAGAACTATTGTAAAAACCCCACTTCCTGGCTCTTGATAATCAGCTGGAATTTCTCTCCTTTTAGTTTGCCAAACTGTGAGAATGACACATTCACAAAAGAACATGATACACATAGTATGGCGCATGAAGTAAGAGTAAGATGTTAAGAGTTGTTAAACTTTGCTTTAGCACAGGTGCTGGAATCACTGCCATGCAGAAAGTTTTGAGAAGCACAGGTAATTTCAAAACAGTTTTTCAGTCTCTGGTGACACTTTAAGAAATGGTGGACACTGGGAAAAAAGAAACTGTGATCTATCCAAGTTGGATATGATAGGCAGTTCTGCTACAGCAGAGATGCTAGTTCTTTCAATAACCAAACAAAAACTGCTTAGGCCTCCTGCTGGGGCAACTGCTATAGCAAACATTCTTAGGGCAGGGAATACTTGTTGCACTCCATAATGAAAAAAGGACAAAAGTACTTGGATTTTTGCCTGTGTAGTTAGAAACTGCTGCAAGGAAGGAAAATACACTGTAGCTAAACATACAGTGTTGATGAAACAAATCATTGTGGAAACTTCCACTGGAGCCAATTTGGGTAAAGTAATAAGTGAATTGCTAGTGTTCATTACATGCTGTGCTGTTAGTTATCTGGCAGGCTGGAAGGGGAAGCAGCACTAAAATTCAGAGGACGCCAAGATAGGAGAGATGAGTTACAAACTGTGAACAATTTAGGAGATGGCTTTGGAAACTAGGTAAGGTATCTAGGAGCTGAAAAGTTCATAAACCGTGGCTGAAAAACATTCAAAAGAGGCCTCTAAATAAACATGCTCACTACATGTCTAAACAAAGCAAAATTGCTGGACCTTAAATAAAAGTGCTAAATGCTGGCCTAGAGGCATGGTCAGGCTAGTGATTAGTTGCCTTGGATATTTGGTGGCCTATCCAAAAACGAGACATGCTGATATTAGATCAAAAACTTCCACAGCAATCTACCTGAGCTATTCAGCATTTCGAGCTACATTAGGCTCAGCTGTATTAATCTTACTTTGTTTAGGATTCTTTATGTGTCCGGCAGAGCGACATTTTGCTGTACAGACATGGTGTTTATGAGAACTCACGGATACCCCCGGAGTCTTGTTTTGCTGACCTTGTCTGTGAGCACGCGAGCACCCTATCAAACAGTCCAGAAATTTATTCCAGCACTCACCATAACACCAAATCTGGTGGGGAGTAGGGGGAAAGGGGGGAGAGTGGCGTGTGGTGTGTTTTTTTGTGTGTGGGAACGCAGAATTCACCCGGCAGCAGACACACTGGAAAAAAATTGAAAAAAGGCATCAAAGAGGCGCTAAGAAAACAAAGTGGGGACCGCCGAGCCACGGCAGACACCCCCCCCCACACCCCTCGCCATGGAGGTCGGCTCCGACACCGACCTTTTTTTTTAATTTTTTTTTTTTTTCTTCCTTTACCGAGGGAGCCCTGCTCACCCCCTCACCTCACCTCACCGCCCGGCCCCGCAGCAGCGGCATTTCGGGCCGCGGCTCGGGGCACCCAGGGCGGCGGCGGCGGCATCAGCTCTCCCTCGCCTCAGGAGTGGCTCCACCAGGGCCGCGGCCCAGGCCCGACACCCCGCGCCGTTTTGAGAACGGCCCTTTTTACACTCTCCTCCCCCCCCC